>BSBN01001256.1:8245000-8501832 GCA_027924645.1 Cunninghamia lanceolata | reverse complement strand
CTCCATGCACATACCCATTAGGTAGGCTATTTGGCATATGGTGGTCATATCCTTTAGGTCCAATCACCTCCAAACTTCACAAATAGATATAGAGCATAATTCTAAGCATCTTTCATAAAGACCACTTCTCTACATAGGTGCAACTAATACACTTTTTCATTATTTTCCACATTTAATACTTATTCTTTTCCATTTTCCAAGTCCTACATGTGTCCAATTTGTATTGTTTGTCAAGTTTTTAGTCTAATTGTTAGTCCTAACTCTCATGGATATTAAAATGTTAGTACAGTTAGATTTATCCTTAGGTAACATTAATTTACACATTGTTGCACAAACAACCACACTCAAAAATAACCTTACCTAATTAAGGTTAACCTTTAAGGTTCTTTCATTTGGTGAGCCTAACAGATCCAACTAGTTCAATCTTCTTATAATCCATGCTTAGCCTTCCAAGGGAGTTCATGCCATGTTAACTTTGCATTATGTCCTCACTATCCTCTTGCTAGTTGTAGTACTCTTTTTTTTTCTAATCCTATCCCTATATCATACTATTGTTATTGACTTTTATTTCCATCTTCATCATCATAGTCCTAGTTATCCTATTTTGAGCCTACCATTTATCCTTAGCCATGTCTTGTACTTCTTCTATTCATGTCAATTTTAATGACCTCCAAATTTTCCATAAATTCTTCTCCACCAAACCCTAGACCCCTCACCCCAAATCCTTACTTTCCTAAGAAAAGCCCTTCCCCATACATCATTTGATCATGTGGCTCCTTCCATAACTAGACAGATGCCCCTACTTTCTATTATTCATCCAATACAATCCCAATTTCATAGCTCACATTCCCACACCTACATTCATAGACTACATTCCCCCTATTGACACCATCATTGATAATCATTTTAAGGAGTCTCCCTTGAATAATCATTAAACCATGGATTATCCCATATCCCCATCTTACACTTTCCTCACCTTTGAACCCTTAGAAGATGACATTTAGCTATCCCCACCATTACCAATCACACTTTCTAGCAATCCCACATAAGACACCTTACCCATCACTTCACCTAGGTCATCACTAATTAAATCACCTCATTACTCCATTCAACCATACCCATACCACCCCTTTCTCACTCCACAACCTGTATTAATGCATGATTCACCCCATGACATGCTACAGTTACCACAATGCTAATTCACTGTACCATCATTCTTCATATTATCTTATGAATCACCATCCTTTCTTCCCATTCCTTGAGACATCATACCATGACACACACACCGATGAAAACAATTAAAAAACTAATGAAAAGAATTTAAAAAAACCATTTTTATAGTTTCAGGAAACGGATATCCGTTTTGGGAATATTTCAGAAATGGATATCCGTTTCCTGAAACTATAAAAATGATTTTTTAAACCACAAAATAGATATCCATTCCAAACAGATATCTGTTTTGGTTTGGTATCCAAACCAAAATGGATATTTTTAACATGCCTATGAAAGTCAAAGTTAGCCAATTCAAGAATTTGGCTAAGTAAAGACGCAATTTTTTTTCCATTACCACTGTTTGGCCCACAATGATCCTGCACATACCCATACCATCATGTTCTAATTCTTTGACATGTAAAGCTTGGTGCCACATCCCTGTTCTAGCATATAAAAACATATGGCACATAATTGAATACCATTTAAATTCAACATTTGCATCTACAACATACAGATTGTTCTTAATCTTCAATAACTACTCATGCATCTTGTCTGCTATATATGTTGCATAATCAAATGCTTCAGTAGTTGAAATATCTTGTACATTTGTAGTTAACATCATCATAGGAACTGTGATCTTATCCAATGCATCTCTTCCCAGTACATGGCACAGAGTGTGGTAAGTCTTTACAAAGTAATACATGAATTGTGAAACATCAAAAGGTTCTTCTTCACTATCAGATATTCTAATTAACTTTCCATCAATTTCCCTTGCTCTGTGCTTAGGCAACTTGAATACTTTGTATGCATGCCAAGCTCTTTTGTATTCATCTTTTAGGATGTTGAAATCAATCTTTTTGTTTGCAGTAGGGTTGAGACCAAATACCTTTATGATAAATGCCTTTGTTGTACTAATCATGACTTCATTATTCCCTACCCTAACAGTCCTAGAAGCAGGATCATATCTCTGTGCAACAACCCTTACCAGGTCAGGATTTACAAATACATTAGGGCACATCAACTTTGCCACATCCAAATTCCAGGCATTACAAACATGGGCTTTGTACTCCTTCATATCATGCCAGTGCTTAAATAGAGTCCACCCATGCACAGGCAATTTATCATCCCGGCACCCAAAACACAAATCTAACAGTCTATCATTGGGCCCACCTAGACTGTATGCATTCACTGGCCTTCTTGAATACCCAGGCAACTATTTCATTAAATCCTCATCCAAACTCCTCTTAGAAGTCAAAGGTTGACTTGTTTGACTCATTTTTTGAAATAACACTTCACCAGACTAGGGTTTTCTCTTCTAAGAATGCTCAAAATATCCTCTACCAGATAGCAAATTAGCAATTCACCTTCAAATAGACACAACAGGAAAGAATAACTTACAGGTTTTAGTTACAGAATCTTGAAATCACAATATTTTCTCGTCCAATTGCTTGCTGTGCAGAAATCTAGTTCATGTTTATGAAAACGTTGTGAGAACCCTTACCTTCAACTTTAATCGATCTTACAGATTAGGGCTCAGTGCATAAATGCACGTCTAAGCATCTTTTCATCCATCACTGCGAATTCATGATACGTGTACACAAAAAAATTAAATTCCAGCCGTTGATGCAGAATTCATATTGTGACATCGACAGCCGTGAATCAACCGCCATATTTGGAAATCTAGGCCTTTACATGAAAAGCAGTCGGCTCGGTGGCCAATCAAATTACTCCATCTTAGACATGCCTTCTTGCTGACTTTTCTATGTTTTTGTCCTATGTGGCCATGTGGCATCATTTCGCAATGGTGCAGTAGAAAATAGTGATGGTGTAGATTGTCATTGATGTCAAAAAGGTCTTGCAGAAGGTAAGTGCAAGAGGTTGATGCTTCATATGTGTGTTCATGCTTCATCAAGGGTTGTGTGAAGTTGTTGACAGGAGTTGTCATATCATAGCTTGTTCAGTATGGTAAAGTGTTGTGTCATTCAGATTGAGTTGATGATAATATTGATCAGTGAAAATGTTGCTTTAAGGATATCAATTGTGTTTGTGCAAAGTCTTCTTGAATAGATTCTCAAGATTGAGTTACATCAGAATGTCAGTGATGTGTTGAGGATGTTGATCATATAGGAGCACAAATGGTTTACATGCATGTTCATATTCAAGAAATATTGACACAGGTGGTTGATCATGTTCTTGCCTTACTTTATCGTTGGTGTTACAATGTATGTTTCAATCAATCTTGGTTTGACAAAGTTCACATGCTTCAGTTTTACAAGACCAGTGCAGATCAGGTATTTATGTTGGAGGTTTCACTTTGTGTGTAGTACTTGATCAAGTCTTTATCATCATTTTTTAAGGGCTTTGTGAAGCTCTAAAATCTACATCCTTAAGCCGTCACTAAAGATTCTTAATGTTGATGACTTGGGATCGATGGGTTAGTCTCTCATGCTCAAGCAAGAAAAAGCACATTAAAAAAATTTAAATTTGAAGTAGAGAAAGGGAGCTTAATTATTGAGCATTGAAATTTTTATAAGGAGCATGTTTAATACACAAGGCATCAAATGTGGTGAGCGGTCATCAAATAACTTGAATATTTTATAAAGCTTTGAAGAGTTTTTCAAATGTACCTAAACCTTATGGAGCCCAATTTGAATATTCTTAAGGAAAGCATATTTTAAATTCGAAGGGAATTGCTTTTATTAAAAAAAAAGAGAACAAAGTGGAGCCCGATGCATTTTAATTTAAAATATGTCTTGATAAGTAAAAAGGCATCGAGTTGCCTTTTTTAGGGGAATATGTAATATAATTTTTTTTTAAGTTTCTATTATGCCCGATCACTAAGCCTTTTTTATGGCTTTAGTCTATTGTTTAGAAACTTTTCTCAAAACCACTATGTGGTTGGCCATATGCATGATTTTTTAAAATGGTAAAAGCTATCAAGTTTTTTGTGATAAATTTTTTTAAAATTAGAAATTGCTTTTTCTAATTTAAAGTTTCTTTGAGGAGATCTTTTCAAGGCAATCAATTCCATCAGAGAAATAATTTTCTTTCTTAAGGCAGATTTTATTGGTGAGATTTTTGAGGGACTAAAAAGCTAAGAAGGAGATTTTTGTGATATTATATTTTTTATATAAAGGGGAAAGTTTTTTTTTTTTATATTATTCTTGAGAGTAATATGCAAGGAGTTAAATGATTTTATTTTGAAAATCATTTTGAGAAGAAAAAGAGAGTTCAAAAATTTGAAGAATATTTTTTTTTGTTTTGCAATCATGGAATGTATTTTTGCAGAGAAGATCAAGAGCTTGGAAATGTGTTATTGTAGAGAAGATCAAGAGTTTGGGAATGTGTTTTTGCAGAGGGAAATTGTAAAGTTTTTGAAATAAATATGCACAGATAAATATGAAGATATATATTCTTGGAGAAAATGGTTTTTGCAGGTGAAGATGAATGGATCAGAGAAAAAGGAAATTTGAAGATGAAATAAATTATTTCATATCAATCTGATTTAATTGTAAATAATATTATTACTGTAATTTATGAAGAAGAAATTGCAAGAGTCTTTGAAGTGCAAAGAAAATATGAAGTGTTTTTGAAAATATATTTTGAAAAATAGAGATTCCAACAGGGAATTGAATGGGTGCATTAAATGGAAGACATTTACAGATATAAGGGCAAAAATAAGATATTGAAAATCATTGAATTTGTTTTTTAGAATATGAAAGGTTTTATGCTCACTAAAATAGATTTGCAGGACAGAGAATTTGAAGTGACCATATTTGCAAATGCAAGAATATCAAGGATTGAAACAGTTGTGGAGTGAAGACAAAATATGAATAGTCATCTTGTATATATTGGCTTGGCAGATGGATTGATGTAGAGTGGATCAGGATACAGGATTGATCTTGAATATCTGAGTTTGTACATGATTTGGGTTGATGAAAAGAATGGCTATTTGATAGACACATGGGAGAGAAGAAGTGTTTTGTATTGAAACAGAGAAACCCTCTGAGTTTTTAATTTGTTCTGTATTAGGGGTTGGTGCTCCTTGAAGTTGGTGCTTCAAAAGAATTAGGGGTTGGTGCTCCTGGAAGTTGGTGTTTCCAAACATTGTAACCAGTGAGGTTTTTCACTTAAGCCAGTGAGGCAGTTTTGAGTGGTTTTTTACCCAAGAAGGGTTTTCCACTCGTGAAAAGCATGTGTCATGTTTAATGTTGTTTTTCATTTGTATGTGTGTATATTAGTTCTCTGCTTATTTTCACATCCTTCATTATTAATCTTGTGCACAAATAATTAATGTATTCCCCTCTATTTGTTCTGTAAGAGAAAGTTTGCAAGAAGTTGTAAAAAGATTTGAAAATTCACACAACACTGATTCACCCCCCCTCTCAGTGTTGTCCTTGACTCCTACAAATAGTTCACCTCCTTTTTGCTCCGCAGGTGCATGCTAAGGCATCCACATGGACATCCATTATGAAAACCTTATTCTTCTTTCTAGGAGTTAGCTAGGTGTCAAAATCTCACAGTAGCACGGAGAATCTTCCCCTCAGACAAGATTCTCCTGCGAGGATGTGCTACCATTAGATCTTCAATATCTGCGGCCCCACTACTTCACTGAATCCTTCAACACCTGGCACCATATCCTTCATTCAACTAAATCATCGATATTATGACCATAGGCCACGATGTATGTCCTTGACACCTGTCTTCACCTCACAGCCCCGCAGTACAAACATGACGTCACCTTCAACATTGTGCGGGCTTGCAATATCCTGTCAAGTGGCACTTTCAGACCCTTACAAGGATATAAGACTAAGACTTTGCAATGCATATGACTTGACGGGCTAGAATAGGTAACTCAAGACCTAGGGGCTGGTTAACTCACAACATAAAAGACATAAGGTTATAACTTAGGTAACAGGAACCTAGGCTAGACAGTTAACAACAAAATAGAACATAAGTAAACTCTCGACTATAAGACTTAGGGTTTTAAGGAAAATAAGTAAAACACTTGCATGAATGTTTCGATGCCATATGGATGACTATAGTTGAATTTCGGAACGAAATGTTCAGAGCGCTAAACTGGTGAACTCATACCTCCGGAATCAATCTAGAGCTGTTAGATTTACATAGATCAATGGATGAATAATTAGTATATATACTAATATAATATAATATAATTATTATATAATAAAATATATAATTCTAATTATTATATAATATATTATAATATTATATCTAACCTTTAACCTATATTATAATATTTTATATGATATTAATTATAATTATTATATAATATATCTAACCTATATTATATTTAGACTTTAGCACCATGTGTCACTAGTTCGATGAATGTTTTGATGCCAGATGGACAACTGTAGTTGAATTCTAGAATGAAAGTCTAGAGCGCTAGACTTGGGAACTCAAACCTTTGAAATCAGTCAAGAGCCGTTAGATTTACAAAGATCAACAGTTGATATTATACAATAGTTTTCAATTCCACAGCTCGATGTACGTATTGTATAAGTATTAAATTATTAATTCATTTGAAGTGGGAGTACTTAGTAGTAGTACAACTACAACTACAAACTTGTACTGAAAGTGAAGAATAGAATAGAATATAATAACTTTTAAAAAAATTAACTTCCTCGAGAATAAAATAAAATTTATAACTTTAATAAAAGAATGTAGCACGTTTCACTCGCTTTACTTCACAGTTGGCACTTATAATTTAGCAATTTTAATTGATATTATTTGAAAGCGAGAGGGTCAAGGACTCAAGGAGATTGCAGTGTACCAGAAATTTTAATATCGATTGTGCGATGCCACAGAGTCACTCAGTGCCAGTCTTTGTATTCATTTTTTTTGGGTAAGTGAAATACAAAAATACTTATTCCTGTTACTATTGGTATTACTATCCTCCTTGAAACTTCATTTTTTTCAATCTTGGGGACCGAGGTTTAGAAATTAGGGTTGAGTGTTTACAAGCATGTCTACCAACACTACCAGACCAAAAATTGGGAAAACCAAAGAAAGAGATAAAACAGACTACGTTGGACTACTTAAAACCCCAAGTTTTACAGATGAATACCATGATATTTATGACCCTGTAATCTTTGGAAGGTTTACCTCAACACTTAGATATTCATTGGAGAATAAGGTACATCAAGCGCAAACTAACCCAAAAAAACCAATACCAAATAGCGGGTTGACTACACGATGGGTGGTTGAATTGGGACACTTGATGTTCCTTGAGGTTTTCCCTTGCCCTAAATTTATCATGGTCTATGCCTAGAATTATGATGAAAATAGAAAAGCAATAGTTATAAAAGATAGCCAGGAAGTAATGCTTCCCATTAATGGAGAATATTTTAGCAAATTGTTGGGTTTTACTACTGAAGAATGCGGAACAGTGCACATAAACCTAGAAAGACTTGCTAGTACTTATGAAGCAGTTAGTGAAAATGTTAAAAATAATTTATCAAATCTCTAACATTGGATAGTGCCCTACTCAATCAGAATCATAAGCCTCCTTATAAAATTGATATTTTAAACCATGGGTTCAGGACACTATTTCCATGCTAGTGTTTTGCCTTGGATTGGATGATAATAATAGTCAAGTGGATGCAAGCCTCCTTGAAATGGTATACAATATCCATCAATGCAATCCACCTGCTAAATATAGATTTCTTGAGCACATTGCAAGATCAGTTTTTAATGATTAAACTAAGTCAAAGTGAAGCTCCCACTCCCAGTTCCAATAAAAAGACATTTAGGTTCACAACCTACTTGTGCTATTTTTTTCTAGTGCAGTTTGTTGGGATGTTTTAGGACAACAAGCTTCAAATTCAGCGTCAGTAAGATAAAAATGGACTACTGAATTAGACCCATAAGATAAAGATGCATCATAATCAAAAGAACTATAATCATTTTGTGGACTACTTTTTAGCTCCATTGTATCAAACCATTACAAATACTCCAATGCCTAGATTGCCTGAGTCTTGTAGAAATTACATTCAACTGGGAAAAGAAATACAATTTGTTGACTGGTACTTCATGGAGGAATATATTGTCCTAAGATTTTATGGATTGGGAGTAAAGCCCCACAAACTTCCAATACATGTCACAGAGAGGATTTTTGCATTGGAATACATATGGTAGATGGAGAGTATAGATCAACTGCACTTTGTTAGTCAACAAAAGAAGAGCATATTTCCTTCCTTACCTTTTTCATGTGGAGGGTTCACATTCGAGAGAAAAGCATTCACTGTGGCACATGACATTTTACAACTTTTTAAATTTGATGTTGACTCTCACTAGCAATATGACCCATGTGATGTGATTAAAACAAGGCTTGTGGCCAATAAGAACACTCCAAGTAGAATTCAACATGGAAGTAAACCCCTACTAGAAATGTTGAGAAACAAGAATTCTTAGGATGAGGTCAGAAAAGTCATGGAAGAAACTACTGCTCAAAGAGGTATTTCTTTTGAAATATTGTCATCAAAAATAATGGGATCGCATCCAATTCCACAAACACAGAGAGATACAGAGGTGGCACTGACAAACAAGAGATATGACAATTTCTATAGAAAAGGTGCTATAAAATCTATGTATACAAAAATTCCACAAACTCTAAAAGAGGCTTGTACAAAGGAACACTGGTCACACTCAAAAATTAGTGCCTTTTGGTCTATGAGGAAGGATCTCGGTGATCCAAAAGTTATTGCAGAATTTGAAGAAAACTCAGAAGATGAAGAGTTCAACAAATTGTGGGATATAGAGCATCCCACTAACGATGAAGCATCTAATGCTGAAAGTGATGATGAGGATGAAGATCAACCCAAATATCTTAGTGCCTTTGCATTCAAACCTCGTTTGAGTGAGACCACAAGAGAAACATATACTACAGGGGCATCAATAGCCCAAAAATTGGGTTATGAAGGTGGTGGTTTGGGGCCCACAGGACAAGGTATTTGGATTGTACCAGATGTAGACCCTAGAAAACCTAATAATCTTCAACTCGGCATTGGAGGTGATGAACAAGCCAAAGGGAATACACATACAGATCAAGAGATTAGATTTATTCTAGCTTTAAATCCTCAGAGTGAGATCCAATCACTAACAGTACCACAAGGGTCTTCTAATCTGCATGTTTCTCATTCTTTTCTTATAGGAGATGGTGGACATTCTAGTGCTACTGGTGGAAAATCTAGTGATGGTACATGTAATAGTAGTAGTAGTAGTCAGAAAGAGCTACAACAACAAACTCACAAGAGGTCATCAATAAAATTAGATGATACTATAGACAAACTTAGAGAACAAGGCCTTTTGAATACTAAGAAACAAAAGATTATGACATTTTTTGATTCCACATCCACATCAAAGCAATTATTTCTAGAAGGCACCCCCCTCCTATCGTTAGCGTGACTGGGATAGGAATGGCTAATCCTCAGCATCAATTAATTAAAGATGCCACCAACACAACTACTCCTTCACCATTCAAAGTTATGTCAAGTGTCACAGATTCTGATTACAAAGCTGAGTTTGAAAAGAAAGCCAAAATATCTAAAACACACAAGAAAAAAGTGCTAGAGATAGAAACTACTACAACTTCAGAGCCTACAACAACCAAGGTATTGACTACATCTGACCTGAAAATAGAAAAAATAGATTACATGATTATTGTGCCCAAAGTTCAAAATAAACCAGAGGACCAAATACAACGCTCTAACTATGAGGTGAGCACCATCCAAGTGGATTTTTCTAGAATGAAAAATTCTAACAAAATTAATGTATTAAAAAAGAACAACGAAGTGGTGTACACATCATTGCTAAAGCAAGAGAGAGAGAGAACAAAAAAGGTATGGTTGTTTTTAATTTCCTGGCAACTTTGTTGAATATATTGTCTAAAAATCAGAGTTGTAATACAGACAAGTCAGGTTCCAGTAATTGAGTTACAACAGAAGAAAAATATATTTAGTGATGTTAATTCCATTCAAATTGCTCAATTTCATTTGACTTTGTGATTTATGTAACAAGTTGCAGACTCATATAGAAAAGTTACAGGGAGACATAGAAAACGAAAAAGCCAAGAGGAAAGTAGCAGAAAACAAGACCAAATAATTAGAGAAAAGGATAAAAAACTCTGAGTCTACATCTACAAGTGAAGTGAATAAATTGCAGAAAATGTTAAGTGAAAGTAAAAAAATATGATATTGAAAAAGCCAATTCAGAAAAATTAGAACAATTCTTGAATCAAGCCAAAGATAAACTGCAGGCAACGGAAAAAGTAGGACATCTGTGGGAAGAAAATGTGGAGAGAGAGAGACAAAAAACTCTAAAAATTTGCAGATAAAACTGAAGAATGCAAAAAATGAAATAAAATCCTCCAAAAAGAAAGTATCTGAATTTTATAGAAACACAATGGTTTATATAAAACATAACATGTGGGAGAAAATTATGGAGAGGATTGATGATATGTCTAAAATGTTTGAATTCACTGATGATCTACTATTATGTAGTAATACACTCCAAAAATACATTGCTGAAAATGGATATATGACAACTTCAAAACTGTCAGATGTAAACAACATTTTGGAATCAATCTACAATGCTATTGGCGAAGAATTGCAATCGAAAGGAATTGAGAACTGTATTGATGCCATAATAAAGGTCTCATCTATCACTGAAAAATGTGAGAAGATGGAAGAAGCACGACATCTTTTGGAACAAGCTGTAGTATTGACAAAGAGGATGCAAACAAAGGAAGAATACTCAGAAAGCTTGGTTTGCCAAGGGCTTTTGACCCATCATGTCGATACATTGGAAAGGATGTTTTCAAAAAGAATATGGAGGATAAAATGAAGTTCGATAAGGACCCGTTTCCTCAAAATCTTGATGACACAAAGTTTTTGGATTCTATCTCACCACTGATAACCTTGAATGGAACTTTTAGTGAAACATTGAAGCCAAGTAAATATACGAATTATAAACTTATATCACACTTACAACTTGTGGTTATTAGGTTAAGAAAAGTTACACTTCCATCAGATGAAGAGTGGATCACTCTACAAAAGATGATGAAATGATTTAGTAATATGTGTTTCTAACAGAGCATTATGTAGAGTTGGTTTTGAGCAAGTTATTTTACATTGTAAATGTAATACTTCAATGTATTCCTTCGAACCTTCATTTGAAAATCTATATAACATTGAAATCCATTTATGTGTTCATTGTTCAAATTATTTGTACTATTTAATTGCCTACTTCAGGAAAACTCTGGTTTCTACATACACATTAAAAATTTGCTAATGTTGTATATTAATATGCTACTGTTGTTGATTACTATGCAATGCAATAAAGGAAAACAAATGAAACACTACTATGGTTATACAAAAGAAAAATTACTTTGCATTTAGTTGAATGCTTGTAAAACTTATTAGTATCATAGAATAATAATATGAAAATATTAATTTTTTATATTGAAAATAAAGAATGTACATCACTGATAGACAAATAAAAAGTCATCAACAACATTTTGGAGTTTGAAACATGAAATACAATATAAATACCTAATAACTGCTAATTCCCTTCAAATTGCCAAATTATCTCGTCATCCTCATTCTCCTCCCTTTAACCATGATATCCAGTGTCATCCTGATCATGTTCTTCATTTTCTTCTATCTCCATATCTCCACTTAAGAGTGTCTCATCAACACCACTACCACTACATGTGGTTATGGTTTTCATTGTGTCACTGTCATTTGTGTTATTATTGTTTGAAGTGTTGCACAACCCTCTTCTTTCACATAAGGACCTCCAGATTGCGAGTACCCTATCAAAAGGAAAATTTCGGATATTATGTCTAGTTGTATACATTCTCAAGCAATTTTCCAAATTCTTGTCAAGTTTTCTTCTTATCTTTGATTTCAAGAACCCCAATGCACTGAAAACTCTCTCATCCTCCACCAACCCCAATATCATGGTTTGACATAAATCAACAAGTTTGAAAAAATCTAATAATGCATCATGCAATATTTTGATTTGACTTAAGGTTGCCCAAAGCTTTGTTATCAATCCCTCTTGGTGGGGAGCCTTCATGAGTTTAAACTGTTCAATCATTGAAGTTGCAAATCAACTTAATTACTCTGTAAGCTTAGTTTGATTTAAAATTCTTTCTATTTGTTGTCCATCGAGCTCTGTACTTTTGCAAAAATGATCTGTTAAGGTCTTTATCTTGTTTTTATAATCACTTGGCTTATAGTTGACCCAATATTGAGGATACACTATAGGCATGGCTTCAAGAATTTCATCACGAGGGAATCGATCTCTAATCTCCAAGGAAAGAGATTTCACAATATTCTTTAAAGTAGTACTTAAAGAAATAACAATCTTGTCAAAAGCTTCCCTTGAAACAGGTTCTTCTCTGATAGTACGCTTGACCTTGTTAAAATAGTGCATTGGTATCTCAAATCCCTTTACAGAGACACATAACTCACCACTATCATTAAACTGTAAAAAATTAGTAGGATTGGTCACATTTGTATCAAGTTCCAGCTGTTAAATTTTGGACTTATGAAGGACCTGTTTGATAGATATAGATTATCGAGGGTCATGCATATCATTCGACGCAGTTTAGTATATTCAGAAATATACATAGTTCTTTCTTGGGATTTTTTCATAAGCACATTCATTTTCTCCAGCATGGGAAGAATACCAGCTAAAATGAGGAGTGTCTCTATGTCACTTAACCTATGTAAGAGGTTAGGAACCCTGTCAACTGAGAAGCGATGGTCGTACATTACTCTAGTCAAGGATTGATATTCTGCAAAAAATATTTTCGTTGGTTCATGCAAGGAGATCCATCTGGTATCAACATCCTTAAGAAGCTTGTTTCCTGCAATTATTCCCTTAGCAAAATGTTGAAATTCCAAAACCCGTTTGGGACTTGGACATAAGTATGAGTAGAGCTCACCGACTAGATCTTCAACTTTTGATACTATAGGAAACTTGCTCACCATTTTAAATGCTAAATTCATTCTGTGGGCTATGTAGTGGATGCCAATCATGTATGGTGAAATAGAAGTTTGTAGCTTTACACACAAACTGTTCCTATGACCTTGCATTACTGAAGCTCTATCCGCCCCTACACACACCAATTTTCTGGCAATTGTGCAGTCATCCATACCTCCAATTTTAATCAAAGATTTCTTAACTATCTCAAATAGATTTTGTGATGTTGCATTCTCCTTCATTTTATAAACAAAGAGTAGATGAGGTTGGTGAACATGATTTTCCATAGTATACACATGCATACATACCCAAGAAGTATTATCTATTGTTGTAACTTCATCTAGAGATAATGCAATAAAAGTTGACTCTTTTATTTTTTCTTGTAAATCACATTTTTCCACATCAGCAAGACAACTTGCCCATTCCCATCCATTGTTTATTGACCAATGTGTGTTAGGAAAATTAGGAATGCCCATAAAAGATAATAAACTATTATATTCTAGGTAGTCTGTCATAGGACGCCCTCTGGTCAAAATATGAAAAACAACACCCAACTGAATAGTTTTTGTCATTTGTGCTTCTCCCATCATCTTTCCAAATTGAGCTTCAATTGAACCTCTACCTACATGAATCTTCGTCTTTCTTTGCATATGTGCATCATATTCAAGGGCATTCTTTACATGAAGACATTCGTCCTTCTTTTTCCATTTTATCACTGATTTTTCCTATCCATCTATGATTTTTTTTTCATAAACTTTGCCAATATGTTTTCTATGGCGTCAAGTTTTATCTGCAACCTCTTGTCCCTACGATATTTCATACTACAAATCTTACACTTGCATTCTATGGGAGGTTCATCTTTGTTTACATTCTCCACCAGTTCAATGAATGGGAATTTTGACATCCAATCAATTTGAAAACTCCTTGACATTTCCCACTCACGCCTCTTTTTTTATTTGGCTTTTCTTTTCCCCTTGCGTGCACTTGCAAGATCTTCATCTTCATTGATTTCTATAACTTCATTATCATTTTTTGAGTTTGATTTATTCATATTATCATTCATACTACCTTGGGTATTCCTTAGAACATCAATATCATCTATGGCATTGTCATCATTCCTGCTACCTTGGGTATTCCATCAAACATCATCTATGGCATTCTCATCATTCCTGGTACATTGGGTATTCTCTGCCCCTGGAACATATCTATGGCATTGTCATCATTCCTGCTACCTTGGGTATTCCCTAGAATATCATCCATGACATTGTCATCCAAGTCAATACATGGTACAGGTTCTGATGTTGTAGCTCCATCAGATGGACTGCCAACATTGCCAAAGTACGACTTTATGTTTCTCTATTTTAATGACCTTGACCTCCCTTCACCACCCTCAGACAACTTCTTGCTCGACATCTCTCACAAATTAAAAGCTACAAAAAAATGTCATTTTGTTCAAGAAGGAATCATAGATAATAGAATATAGATCCCTGATTCCCTAGGTCCTAGGTGAAGATATCTCCCTAGTCCTAGACTCCTAACTACTACTCAATCAATATCATCTATAAGAAATTACAATGAAACCAAACAAAGGCATAAATAATCAACATGAATCTTGTATTATTACACAGTAAAGAAATGATCACTTACCTATTCTATGACTCACCAATGCCTATAGCTGTAACTTCTCTATGATCCGAAATGAATCAAGGATTTGAGAGCTCAGAGATAAACAAAATGTCTATAGGATTAATTAGAGTTTCAAATGCATTTATATCAATGCATATTTGGTGAATACTACAAGATTTTCAAATGGTAGTGTAATAATTTGGTGAATCACGTGTACTATTAATAGGACACTTGTAAATGTTAGGTGAAATGGACCTCCATCAAACACATATGTTGTAATTTTCTAGGCAAATAAGGCCCTCAGATTAACATGGAGTTATAATAGTATTGGCGAAATTGGTCCTCATACATGTGAATTGTTTAATTATACTGGTGAAATTGGTCCTCGTGCATGTCAACCGTTTAATGATGTTGGCGAAATGGGTCCTCATGCATGTCAACTATTTAATGATATTGGCAAATATGTGGGTGAATTAAAACATGCCTTCGAAATTCCAGGTGAATCACCGTTAGAACCGCTTAGAATACCGTGGAAAAAATACTAACTATAAATGACTCAAAAATTAATAGGGTGGAAAATTGAAACGCATTGGACCAAAAATCTGAAAAAACCAAGCGAATTGGCCCCTCGCCGGTGGGAATGTATTTGCCAATTCCCAATTCGCAAATATGAAACTATTCACCAATTGGCGAAGATTCACCACAAAAAACATCCCTACTCACGAAGCGTTGATGATGATTTTATTAGAGAGGAGCAACAGAAGCTTGGAGACTTGTGGTTGTGTTTTAGAGTTCATACTCTTCATCACTTGTTGACAGACATGGAATCCTTTAGGGCTTTAGGTTGGCATAGTGTTTGGTTCTTATTAGACTTAGCACTCATGGAGGATGGAGCCTTGGGAGTTTTGGAGATTGATACACTGATGGTTGTGGGCATATTTTTAGAATCTAGAGGATGGGGCCAAGTCGAGCTCGAGTGTGTATAGCTTCAACTACCAGAGCTCACTTCACATTGCATTTTGCACATTCTTCTTGGAGGATACAGCCACAGGTAAAGATTTTGTGTGATCACATGGCATTTGGACAGATGGAGATATATGTAATTTGACACTATCTCATAGGATGTAGGGGATTCAGATAGATGGAGGTACATGGCATTTGACACTACCTCACTTGTTTCATACTTTCCATTGCTTAAGGACAAGCAATTTCGAGAAGGGAGGATTGTAATGTCCTTTTTTCTGAGTGGTCACCTTTGAAGAGTAGTTGGGCTAGTCTTCACTTTTTAAGATGTTTGGATGATGAACTGTGGGCTAGAGATGTCTTGATATATTTTTCTAATGATGTGGATATGTTCCTTTCATTTAATATAATTTTCTCACTATTGGGGTAAGTCATCTTGAGGAATATGGATGTGAAAATCTATGGGTTTTGTCATAGGATAAACTTGCCTTTCGTCACCTTAATGAGGTCAATGTATAATATTCTTGGTCTATTTGTGAGCACTTGGAGGAGAAGCCTATTGATTATCAGAAACACCGAGAGGGGGGGTGGGGTGAATCAGTGTTCTATAAATCTTTTCTTGTATTTTTACTTTTAACCATTTCAAAAGAATAATCCAATAGAAAGCAAATATACAACTGAACAACATCCACAAAAGCATGACACATAACACCAAGATTTTACGTGGAAAACCCAAAGAGGGAAAAACCATAGAGAGGATTAGCTCTCATAAATATATTGCAATCTTTACAAAAATGATGTTCATGCTTGGTCACTCCACGGGCCTAGAACATGCTGGCTTAATGCCATGAAGTACAACTAGATTTAGCAGGCTCACTGCCTCAACCCTAAACCTAGCAAGATTACCCTGAGGGTTGTTAAACCCTACTGGAGGCTCACTGTTGGCTTACTGCCTTGATGATAAAAACTTTCTTCCAATCAGATCACACATGATAACTGAATACTGCTTAAGCATCTGCCACTATGCCAGGGTGCAGTCTTTTAGCAACTGAAGTCTGAATCCCAAGTCTTCATCACTGCTCCTCTTCTAACTCTACTCTTCTATTCGCATTCTTGCATCACACAAACACACCTCTACTCTCGCACACCACTCAACAGAAGATCATCACTCTTATATATATCCACATCATGATTTAATCCATAATCAAGTCGACATCCAAGAAGTGAAACATGTACATAGAAAGATGTACCTTATCGCTCAATCCAATGCACTATGTGTCATGCAAACCCAAATCTTCTCCCAAACATGTTCATATAGGTTAACTCTAATCATTCAAATACTTGAATGGATCTTTCACACACTATCCTTTCTTCGCATCATGATTTATCTCACTAGTCGGCCTGTTCCTCAAGAGCATGCTTAACAACTTCATCTACTAACTTACAACTTTTACTGAGGATCTCAAAACACCTTCCAAATCATATCAAGGACTCTTTACACATTCCCAATCTTACCCTTAGAACTGCAGGCATTGCATCATATTGCGGAGAAATGCAGACCATCAGAACTCAGACTCTGTCTCTGTCAAACTCTGTCAAACACTATGTCGATACTTAACATATTGTAGGTAACCTTTCGGTGGACTTCAGATCTCCTAACTCTGGGATAAGACACTTCATACAAGTGTTTACAACACCTCAACACTGGATCACAAAATACTTATCTGCGGAGGAATGCGGACCACTACACTATGCCTTGTTCATTTTTCCTGCTATACCTTTGCTTACCTGGACTTAGACATTTCTTCAAGATGACTTCCGAAGGAAGTCAAGACATAATCTCTGAGGCATAACACTGTCAAACAATTGAGAATATCATACCTAAACCGCATTACTGGATCATCATCTACGGAGGCATACTGTCCAGCTTACTATTCTCTACTCTGCATACTTTCCATACTTAGCCATTCTGTCAACCAAACCTGAAATCCAATATGCTCTTCCAGAGATATCTCTTCTTGTCATGGTGATAGGATCTCTGAGCCTTGTTGCCATCAATGACAACATACAAGTCCATACTGGAGCAGTTTCTCTTGCCAACAATCTCCCCCTTTGGCATTGATGGCAACACTTAGTGAAAAATGCTTGACTACTCCCCCTTACTATATACACTTTATTTTCCTACTCCCCCCGAGATGATTATCCATTTTTCACTGATCTACTTCTCCCCCTTTGACATCAATAGCAAAGGGTGTGATCCGGAACCAAAAATTTGTCAATATCCCCAAAAATTGATGTACTCAACCACATATTTACAAGTGCAATCTACATCTTTGTCTTACATGTATTTGAGAATGTCATTGAATAAGTTCTTGATCTGTGCCCACTCAATGTCCCAACTTTTCTTGGTATTATTCAGAATCTGAATGTATCCAATGAAGAGAAAAACTATAGCTTCTACCTTTTGTAAATCTGATGGTGATGCAGTTTGTCCAACAAGTTGTGCTTCAGCCACAAGCTTAGTCATTGAATCCAATTTGGGACTAATCAGTCTTCTCAATTGTCCCATTCTACTCTTTATTTGATACTTTTGATTTATTAAATTATTCAAGTCATTGTGGATGTTAATGACTTGAGCTTCCTTGTTGCTGGTTGATTCTTGTACAGGATCAAAATTCTTTGAAATATCCATCAGTTTTTCTTCCAATTCCTTGATATTTTCTTCTATTTTCTTTGTAACTTCTGTCCATGATAGGAAAAATTTATATACATCACTAGCTTCTACAATAGCACTCTGAATATTCTGTATTCCATTTTCTAGTTGAGCCTTATCATGGGCTATCAACTTTGTCAACTCATCTACCCTTTTCTTATTAAACTCTTGTCTAACTTTTGTTTCAGTAGATTTTTCAAGAGATTCAAAGTGTGTACTTATAGAGTGAATTATTCCCTTGAGTTGATGAGTGGCAGACAGAGAGGTATCCCTTCGGTAAGCTGGCACCAACTTTTCCAAAATGCTGGATGCATCATTTATGAGTTCACTATCCTCAATGTGGGACTTCAAAATTTCTTTTCTTGCTTTATCTTAGACAACTGAATCCAACTTGAACATTTGAGTAGGAGACATTGTGTTCAGATTTATTGGACCTTGGATTGATTCAGACTCATCTAGAACTAATTCTTCTTTCTCTAAAAGCTCTTTTACAGTCTTTGCAGTGTCTCTTGCTGCTTCTTCAGACACTTATTTTTCTTGAATTTGTTCCAAAGGTTCCATGTCTATATTCTCTTGTTGACCAATAATTTGCTCTAGTGTAGGGTTTTCCTCAGCTTGATCAAGTTCTTGATTGTCAACTTTGATCTGCTCATCAATTTTCTCCTTGTTTTCTGGATCATTAGTCTGTTGTCTTGGAAGAAAACTTGTTTCAGTTTGATCCTTTTCAGCAGCAGGGGTTTGATCAGATTTTTCTTTTTTCTTTTCTATTACTCTGACTTTTACCAGAGGATTTGTATTAGTTTGCTCCAAACCTTAATCCATGCTGACTTCTGGAATAGATGTGTCATCTCCAGCATTTGTCTCTTCATTGTCATAGATGGTAGGAATGTTGTTTTTCTTCAATATTTCCAAAATTATTTCCTCTGTTTCCTTGACTACCTTGTCAATTTCACCTCTCATTAATGAATTCATCCTTTTCTTTGTCCTAAAGGCATCCTTGAGTTCCTTAGAAATTTTGACTTTTTCTTTAGGAGTGATCTCCGGACTTAACCTTGTTAGTGCATGCTATGTGAGTTCAATATCTTTAGCCATAGTAGTTTCCTTCCTGACTGATAGAATACTACCCAAGCTATCTGGGAGATCACTAATGATCTCAATGAGGGCTCTGTTGTATATGTTTAAATACTTTACAATAGCTTCTTCCAAAATCCTCTTGTGAGCATCATTATAATCATCATAAAATTCAGCCACAGGTTTCAAGTTACCATCAACAGTGACAGACTTTAATACATCTTCAATTTTTAATGTGGCATGAGACTCATTTACCTTTTGTCTTTTGCTAGGTATCTTTCTCCTAGATGACTTCTCCTTGCTACTTTTGGAGACTTTAGAAGCCTCAACTTTCATTTTCTTTACTTCCTCATCTGATTCTATCTCTTCTTCATCTTTGTATCTTTGTCAGAGGGTTTCTTTGATGTTGTACCGGATGAAGTAGCAGAGCTTCTAGTAGTCCTTTGTGTTGTTTCAGGCTCTCTTTGCTTCTTTATAGGTTGGTCCAGAACCTTAGCCTGTTCACTTTCTTGTCTTTCCTTCTTTGCTTTCTCTGTATTTTCTAGCTCACCTTTGGGTTCTTTCAGAGCCCAAGGCAATTCACCTTTTCTCTTTTCTTCTGCTTCCCTAATAGCTTGTGCCTTTTCCCTTGCCTTTGCCACTTCTTCTTTTGTGAATCCATGCTTTATGGCAATTTCTTCTGCCACTTTCCTCATTTTCCTAGAGATTTCATGTTTTCTTACCTCAACATGAATTTTGGCATGTAATTCATCATAAGTCCCAAATCTTTCTTCCTTGGGATCTCTAAATTTGCTCAGCATATATTCAGCATAGTTTTCCAGTACAACTCCATCTACCTCATATCCCATAGGCATAACCCAAACCGTTCTGGGCTCAACAGCCTCCATCAAACACTGATCTTTCATCACAATGAAGCAGATTGTATCCTTGTATTTTTCAACCACTATTTTGGGAATCCTTTCTCTGGCTTGCATTGATCTTTGGAAGCTCTTGAAATAGCTCCATAGGGCTGCATTTTGTGCATCAATGGTGTCTACGCTACTCAACAAATTTCTAATTTGAACAGTGACAGGTTTATCATTGGTCCAAAATAGGTTCTTCATACCAGGCAACTCTTGCATAAAGTAGAAAAATAAACAGATGATCAGTGTGCCAAATTTAAAGGGGTATTTACCTTCTTTTGTCTTCTTTAGGTTATCCATTACTTGTTGTCAGAGCAATTCACTGATGTCATAATCAATATTTTCCTTAACCATTTGATATGCTGTGTAAATGGCCATGCCTGAAACAGAGTTCTCCAGGTTGGTGAAAAAAACTTTGTATCCCAATACCATTGAGGCAAATCTCACGGCATGATCCTCAATATCATTTATTTTCAAGGCTCTCTTATCAAATTTAGCTCCGATAGCCTTAATTACTGTATCATTTTTCATGGCTTTGAATAGAGGTACTGATCCGGTAGAGCATAATCCAGTGACTACCCTAATAGCATCTTTTGTAATCTTGAAAGGTCTTTCAAGCCATATAAATTCATCATGAATCCTGCTTAACACATACCAAACACATTCATCTTCCATAAAAGTTGGGAAATTCAAGTACTGAATAAATTTCTTTTATTTCAATGCCAGATATTCATTCTTCAGTTTGAGATTCTTATTGCTCAAGTGTTTTGTGTAGAGATCAGTAAACCTACTATCACCAAATTTCTCTAGGGCAACATGAATATATGCCCTAACATCTTCTGCATGCATGACTCCATGAGGAACACTTGAGAATGCACCCAACTGATTGACTTCGGTTGATTTGAATGGGTGTTTTTTAATTGTGGTCGTGCTCTCTCAGTAATATCAACAACTTGTAGTGACACCATTTCAAAATTTTAACAGATTCACAAGAAAGTTTTGAATGAGATTACCTTGTACCGCCGAATTAGGGTTTCCTTTTTCCAAAATTCTCCAGGCCCTTCAATTCTTGATTGTTGTTTCTCAAAGTCTATTCCGATCTCTCTGAATACTTGATGGCTTCAAGTGTAATGTGAAAACAAGTTCCTTTTTATCCTCCACATGACTTGACCTAGTCGTCATTAAATGCTCATTCCCAAAAGGCTACCAAAACCTTTCACTATAGAACATAGTTGATTAGGATTGCTCCGCAATATACCGCATTGACCCTTTATCTTCTAGTTTTTCTTCTAAGAGCTGTCACATCAGATTTCATCATACACCTTCATTCTAGATTCTGGCATCCACTTTCTAGCTAGGGGATTTGGATTTTCCACACTGCTCCCCCTAAGCCAAAGCTCTCTATTTACTCTTCAAAGAAGGTATCCGCATCAGATGTTGGTGTAGATCTATCCTCAATTAAAATTATTTCCTTATCAACCCAGCTATTGTCCATTTCTTCCTTAGTTTCAATCTGATCAACCTTTTCTTTTCCTTTCTCATTTTTCTATTCTATTTTCCTTTCTTCAGAATAGTGATCTTTCTTCACATTCCTGCTTCTGCAAAACCTTGCAATATGTCAGGATTTGTTGCAATTGAAACATACCACATTCTTTTGATCTTGATTCCTTCCATTGATTAAATTTGATCTACATTGATTAGCCATGTGTCCAAATCTATTGCATGCAAAACACTTTCCATTGAATGATTGACTGTTCTTGATATTTTGAAAATTAGTTCTTACCGAACTTCTACATTCATTTGATCTGTGTCCCATTTTATAGCATGCATTGCACCTAATAGAATTCTAACTCACTTTACTTTTGCATATAACATCTCTATGACCAATTCTATAGCAAGTGAAGCATTTACCTTTGAATGATTGTTCATTCCTCCCATTGTTGAAACTTTCTTGATCTGATTTCTACATTCATTTTCTCTATGATCAAATTTCTTACAATTGAAACACTGACCAGAGAATGATGGTCTTTTGATTTATTCTACTCCTACACCGAGTAGCCTTATGACCAAACTTATTGCAGGAATTACAAGAACTATTGAAGGATGAGTACCTTTGAGCATTTGGTTGTCTGACTGGAGGTCTTCTGGATCCTCTTCTTTGATTTCTTAACTGGGATCCTTTGTTTTTCCTTGACTCTGTGTTCATTTGACCAGAGTTTGAACTTTCTCCTTTCTCAAATCCTAAACCATGTTTGTCATTAGCATTCCTTTGGCTAGCAATCATTTCATCAAGCTTTGTAGTACTTATCTTGAATTTCTCTTCAAAACTTCTGGCCTTTTCCAGATCTATTTTTAAACGTATAATTTCTTTTTCAAGTTTAGCACAATCTTCTTATATGTTCTTCACAATCAAATTTAGATCATCTTCTACTCTTGTTCTTTCTGTAACTTCTGCTTCCAAATCATTTAGGGCTTCATTTGCTGATAACAATTGGTCACAAACTTCTTTGTATCTATCTTTGAATTTCTTGACTTGCTCTTTCAACTTTAAGACGCATTCATTAGCTTGTTTCAAATTTTCCTTCAAATCTCTGACCTCTGCTTCAGAATTTTTAAGATCCATAAGAGCTGCTTCTATTTGATTGTATCTCTCATAATTTCCATACCTTCTTGCTGCCATGACCCAGATGTTCCTTAAGCTGTTAAACTTTTTCCAAGGAACCTTGCTCTAATACCAATTGTTGATTGTCAAGAACACTGAGAGTGGGGGGCGTGAATTAGTGTTCTATAAATCTTTTCTTGTATTTTTTATTTTAACCATTTCAAAAGAATAATCCAATACAAACCAAATATACAACTGAACAACATCCATAAAAGCATGACACATAACACCAAGATTTTACGTGGAAAACCCAAAGAGGGAAAAACCATGTAGAGGATTAACTCTCATAAATATATTAAAATATTTACAAAAATGATGTTCATGCTTGGTCACTCCACGGGCCTAGAACATGCTAGCTTAATGCCATGAAGTACAACTAGATTTAGTAGGCTCACTGCCTCAACCCTAAACTTAGCAAGATTACAATGAAGGTTGTTAAACCCTACTGGAGGCTCACTGTCAGCTTACTTCCTTGATGATAAAAACTTTCTTCCAATCAGATCACACATGATAACTAAATACTGCTTAAGCATCTGCCACTATGCTAGGGTGCAGTCTTTTAGCAACTAAATTCTGAATCCCAAGTCTTCATCGCTACTCCTCTTATAACTCTACTCTTGTATTCACATGCTCACATCACACACACACACCTCTACTTCCACACACCACTCAATGGAAGATCATCACTCTTATATATATCCGCATCATGATTTAATCCATAATCAGGTCGGCATCCAAGAACTGAAATGTGTACATAGAAAGATGTACCTTGTCGCTCAATCCAATGTACTATGTGTCGCGTGAACCCAAATCTTATCCCAAACATGTTCATATAGGTCATCTCTAATCATTCAAATACTTGAATGGATCTTTCACACACTATCCTTTCTTCGCATCATGATTTATCTCACCAGTCAGCCTATTCCTCAAGAGCTTGCTTAACAACTTCATCTACTGACTTACAACTTGTACTGAGGATCTCAAAACACCTTCCAAATCATATCAAGGACTCTTTACACATTTCCAATCTTACCCTTAAAACCTCAAGGCATTATATCATCTTGCAGAGAAATGCGGACAATCAGAACTCAGACTCTATCTCTGTCAAACTATGTCAAACACTATGCCGATACTTAGCAGCTTGTAGCTAACCTTCCGGTGGACTTTAGATCTCCTAACTCTAGGATAAGACACTTCATACAAGTTTTTACAACACCTCAACACCACATCACAAAATACTTATCTGCGGAGGAATGCAAACCACTGCACTATGCCCTGTTCACTGTTCCTGCTATACCTTTGCTTACCTGGACTTAGACATTTCTTCAAGATAACTTTCAGAGGAAGTCGGGACATAATATCCAAGGCATAATACTATTAAAAAATTGAGAACATCATACTTGAACTGCATTACTAGGTCATCATCTGCAGAGGCATACCGTCCAGCTTACTATCCTCTACTCTGCATACTTTCCATACTTAGCCATTTTCTGTCAACCGGACCTGAAATCCAATATGCTCTTCCAGAGATATCTCTTCCTGTCATGGTGATAGGATCTCTGAGCCTTGTTGCCATCAATGACAACATACAAGTCTATACCAGAGTAGTGTCTCTTGCCGACAAAGCCTTTCATTGATAATAATGATTCCTATTTTTTCTTGGATAGTACATAGATGGGGATGATTTGTGAAGACCAAAAATCATATTTCTTTTGGGCAATTGTGGCCGATTTGGTGGAAGGTGGCGTGGAGAGCTTTAGGTGCCAAAATTCATATATTTAATTTGATTTTTTGGTGTCCTTTTTACCTCAAGTCTTGTCGGCCCTCTTTGAGGGACAAAACTATTAAAATAAGAAGATATTTCCCTAGGTTGGCCAAGAGGGAAAAGTGGGATAAGTCATGTATAAATGCAAGGTCAAGTTTGGCATTCAAATATATCATCCAAGCATTCATTCATCATCAATTGGAGTAGGATCTTAAGACGAAAACCTTAAGTTCCTAGGAGGAGTTGGATGAAACCCTAGCTCTTTCTTTGGAGGATTTTGTGATGAAAGTTCACTCGTGCATCATTGACATTTTGTGGAGAAGAAGAACATTATAAATCAGATTGCAGATCATCATTGGTGTGGATTGATCATCATTTGTGAGAAGATTTCTGTAGAGTGGAGCGCTACTTATTGGAGGAAGATTATTTGCATTTTTGGGAGTTGTGTTACTGATTAGGGTTTGAGAAAAGCATAAATCTATTGCAGCAACAGAGCAGACTTGATTTGCCCATCTTTGGAGGAGATTTCATTGGTGGATTTGTGTCATCTTGCCTAGGGTTTAACTATACTTCTTGAGAGCCACCTTTGGAGAAGCGATTGTTGGAGTTGTTGGCTTCTTGTGACATCATTTGCATCATTATTTGGAGTAGCAAACATCTCAAACCTGTACACTCAAAAGCATGACTTTGGTTACCTGGGGCTGTCGGGTCAGATTTCAGCACATACACAGACCCTTTCCCTCCTTTCCATGGGGTGATCCACCACACCACTCTCGCTCACATGGAATTAGCCAGTCGAGAGGAGGTGAGACATGGTGGGGGTCTAGCTCGTTGGAGAGCTAGACTTCACGGAGAGGGGTCTGCAAGTACTGTGGCCTTTGTTGTTATGTGCTTAGTTGTATGTTTCGTTCGATTGTTGTTGGAGTTGAGATAACCCTATGACCTAAAGGGTCACTAGTTTCTCTTCTCCTATTTGGATTTCTTAGATTTCACCTCTATGTGGGTAAACGATTATTCTCATTGATGTCCTCTTGTCTTTGTATGTGTTGAACAAGTTCATGTTGTATCTGGCATTGTCTAGTTTCTTCTAACAACAAAAGGACAAATGGGTCTCCTTGTGGTAAAACAAATGTTTATTGTTGTGGTCGTAGATGGATCTCTTGGATCTCGTCACGGATAGCCCTCACCCACTCTCCTTTCACTCCTAAGCACATTCGTGAATTAGGATGGAGGTAGTTGTATGATTACTAACCTTAACTAGATCTGGGGTTTTGACCTAGGGTTTGACTTGTTTTGACTTGTTTTTACCTTGTGATGGGATTGAGGGTTTGATTGGATTGTTTAACCATGGTTACCTCGTGATGGAATCGAGGGTTTGCAATTTTGTCTACTCTAGTGTTTCTATATGCATGCAAGCTAAATGATATGCAAAACATCTTTTTGGAATTTTTTAGTATTTTGGAAATAGAAAGTTCTTTTAATCTATGAAAAGGAAATATGTATGCAATCTTATATGACTTTTCTAATGCAATGTTAACCTATGTTTTTTGTGTTTTCAATTATTTCAATGCAGTCTATTCTAATGAAAAGGGAAAATGCTTTTTCTAACAATCTAGATCTAGAAATATGAATGCAACTAATCTAACATGCAAGATCTAATTATCAAGGAAAAAGCAATGTTTTACTGTACCCAAGAGAAAATTTGATTCTTTAATTACTATTAATTGATCAAAAATGATGAAGGAACCTGAGAGAAATGAAGATTTGTTGACTCCACTACCCTCAACAATCCTTGTAATAGGCAACCTCGAATCCTTTTGTGGCAGCAAGTGATCCTCTTGACAACAAAATGACACGAAGAAGCAAAAAGAAGCTTTGATGAAGCTTGTATGAGCTCAATGAGAGCTTGGATTGAGCACAATGGCATAGAATTAAGTAGCGTGATGCTACTTGGATGAACAAATAAAACAAAAGGCACCTTCGTCCTGTAAGAGCATTTGAATGCTAAGTTGGATAGCAAAATTGGCAAGAGCTGTGTGCACAATGAATTTGCCTCCCTTTGTGCTTGAGGGAGGGGGGTATTTATAGGTTTAGAAAAAGGAATTGATTGAAGAGTTAACTCATTTTGATTGATGAGTTAACAAAGATGATTGGGGAGTTAACAAGGTTGATTACCTAGTGAACTCGGCTGATTGGAGAATGATGAAGCAAAGATAGCTTATCACTGGAGAGAAAATGGAGGTGAGGGAATGCATGAGATTGATTGAAGAGTTAATTTGAGATCAAATAGAGCTAATTATGCATGTGCGGGTGCATGAAATAGTTAACTCTATATTAGGGATCCAAAAACCATGCAATTTGGAAGAAAAATGAGCGAAAACATAGCAAAAACAAGTGAGAAACTCAAGTTTTTCTGTGGCTGCAAAAATGGCAGGGTCGCCCCTGGGCAACCATGGGTCACCCGGGGGAGATCCAGGCTAGACAGGGTCAAATGTAGAAAAATAGGCTAGGAGATGAAAAAAGAGAAAAAAGGAGGGGTTCTGCATCAAGAAACAGGTCAGTCATGTGGAAGAATCCAAATCTCCACTTGCATCAGCAGGATCTCCTGGGGGAGATTTGAATTGGTTTGAGGAAACTGAAAACCAAAAATGGGAGATGGATAAGGAGACCTCTAGAAGGCTTCTAGGAGGTGCACTAGATGAAAAACATAGGGGAGAGGTGAAAACTCACCTACAGGACACTCACAAGGCTTAGGAGAAAGGTTGAAAGCTTAGAAAATGCAATTCGACGAGTGTCGAAAAGCGTCGCAAACAAGGAGAGAGAGAAATTGACAAGGAAGAAACAAGACAAGAAAGAGGACACGTCATCGAGAGGCTCGCTACTTAAAGGACTTTATTTCATGCTTGCATGTATGTGACAAGGATTTGAATCATCATAGGGATCCTCGTGGAGGCTGTGCGTGATTTTTGTGCTTATGAGACCTGAGCGCACCCTTTTG
Source organism: Cunninghamia lanceolata (assembly GCA_027924645.1). Classification (NCBI taxonomy): domain Eukaryota; kingdom Viridiplantae; phylum Streptophyta; class Pinopsida; order Cupressales; family Cupressaceae; genus Cunninghamia; species Cunninghamia lanceolata. The sequence goes on along the minus strand of BSBN01001256.1, from coordinate 8,473,908 downwards.
GAGCAATTTTCCTTTGCATTGGAGAGTTGAAAGACCTAGGGTTTCATGCCCTAAGTGGAGCAGCACACATAGGAGATCTTTTTCTATCATTTTGAAGGTCATTTTGCTATTATTTTGGTATGTATAACCCTTAGGGTTAGGGTGGAACATTGCTAGGCATATTTGTCATGTTTGACCTATTTTGTTGGTCTACTTGAAGACTTGTAAAACTCAAATTTTGTAGAAATAGACTTCTCATTTTATTTTCAGTCATTTGTGTTGGATAAATGAAGTGGATTTGATGCTCATTTGATGGTGAAATGCAAGTATATTATGGTTGATCATGCTTATGATGGAATTATGATGTTTTGAGGTGTTTTATGGGTTGCCCTAGTTGATTGTTCAAGTCTGATTTTTACTTCAAAAATTAGGGTTTGAGCAGAAAATTAATTTAGATATTTTGGAAAGTCCATAAATCCAAAATTGTCCAAAATATCCCATTTTGGGATATTACATGGTGCAAGCTAAAGAGGAATCAATGGCATTCCTAAACCAAATTGAGGAACCCATGCAATGAGAGAACCTCATAATGAGGTAAATCTTATTGATACTCAAGGAGAAAGAGCTGGAGCAAAGGAACAATCTATTCAAAACCATTTGCAAGTTAGGAGGTAATTGCTACAAAATGATTAGTGATAGTGATAGTACTAAATAATTTGGTGTCAAGTGAAATGGTTGAAAAACTTGGGTTGAAAAGAATGGTGTATCCCAATCCTTACAAAGTGTCATGGCTTCATAAGGCTCATTAGTTGGTAGTGAATGAGCAATGCTTTATTAATTTTTAGATTGGTTCATGGGGTAGTGGAAACGATCTAAAAAGGATTAAGGAGCTCTAGAGGCTTTAAAGAGTTGATTGGTTTGAAATTGAACTTTGAGAAATAGTTGTTATTTTGACATAGTCAAAACCATCGATCTTTATCAGGGGGCAATTTCACAATCAACAATGGATGAAAATGATTCTGTTGGTACATTTACATAATTGTAGGGGTAGTTTTATGAATAAACAACAGTAGTGAAATTGACAACAACTTCATAAATGGCATGTAGCAGTGTCACTCGACTAGTAGTGGTATTGTTATGCATAGTGTGAAAATAAAAAAGGAAATAAATCAAACTAACTCTTTAGATGCTTGGATAGTTGGGCTACTCCAGTGTGTGGAAGTAGAGCTTGGCAACATACAAAAGTGAAAAGAAAGAAAGATAGAGGTTGTTGAACATGTTGTGAACACAAAGCACTTAGCAAGGTGAAGAAATAGATCCACAATTTGAATCACAAAGCAAACAAGGAGGACAAGAATAGTATTTGCAATGTATCTCTCTTCCTCTACTATATATTTATTAATACACAAGACATGATTGCTATTGACACCTATTAAGTTGGGTTTCTCAATGTAGTTATTGATATAGAATCTAATAAAGGACTCCTATTCATGTTGCAATTCAAATATTCTGATTTGATAGGTAGTTAGGCAAATCACATCACAAAATACCACACATTCTGTGTAATGTCCCCATTATTGTTTTGAAATTTTTACAATATAAAAAGATGCCAATGCAAGCCCTTGCACTTTTTGATCACCCATATCCCGATGTAGGCAAGGTGAGAGCATACACTGTTCAGAAAACACTATCTAGAAAAAGGTAAATAAGCGACATAGCTAACTAAAGCATATAGATGACACAACCAACCAAATCAACACCTATTCGTTAGACAAGTATGGGTATATGCTCAAGACAAATTAGTTGATTACAATTACAAATTGGGTCAATGCCAAAATGACATACTACAAGCCAATTTGGAATAACACTAAAATGGCAGATAATGAATGCAAACATTGGTGGCTACACCATCCAAACATTGATTACAATGCAAGTACAAGAAAGTAAATGAATTTGATGGATAATCCTTTCAGATTATTAGAATGGACAATGACTTATATTTTGTGGTAAACCATCCAAATTATAATAATGAATTTTTGTATATGTTGTAGCAACATTAACCTTCTGAAAGTAATCAATATCAATTCCAATAATGGCCACAAGGAGCAATTTGTTCATTCCCCAATTAAATGATTAGCTTAGTACCCATGAATAGTAGATATTAAAGGGAATTTTTAAAGTATATACTTGAAAGTTGTAGTCCCAGAGATTAATTACTAATTTTTGCAGCCATCTCACTATTGTATGGCCAAGGGACAAACCCAAATGAGCTGCTATGAGTCTCAATGTAAGAAATACCACATTCAATAGTGGTGGCCAGACTTGAAGTGAGTATGCAGGTCAAAACAAATATTAGACAACCCTTAAAAAGTAGCGACTCAACTTATCCACATAGTATGACCTCCATTGTGCAACACTACGACTCTTTTATGGGATAGTATGACTAGACAATGGCATAAATAATGGTTTTCTAATAGTTGTACCTCCTTGCACACTCCAAACACCTTTCTTTGAGGTAGTACAACCCACTAAATAGAGGTTAAATCTGCCCTTGAAACTGTACGAACAAGTGCAACTTCTGAATAGTATGGCCTGCTAGAAAATGGACTCCTTCATAAGAAATGTTAAGATTTGCAAAGCAAATGATATTCGATAAAAATTTGCAAGAAATTTTTTTTTCTAGAAACTCACACCCAAACCACAAAAGAAACACACAACACGAGAGTCTAGAACAACACATTTTTTTGTATTTTCTGGAATATATTGAACACATCACACCAACAGAATGAAAATCTTCACACCAAAAATACCAACTATAATTACAATGTTATCATCTCACTAGAAATCTCTGCAATGGAATTTCTCACTAAGAACAAAGAGTTTTTGTCCTCAATCCCATATGCCTTTAGGGTTTTTATCCTTAGGGCAGCCTTTAGGGTTTTCATCTTTCAGACAAGAAGTTGGGCACAAAGATCAAATTTAGATAATAAGTTTGAAAAATGTGGAATCCTTTCAAATGAGTTCTCATCCTCCTTTTAAAGGCATGAGAGGGAAATAAAATAATAATATTTACTTTTTTCCCTAACTAAACCTAATTTTTAATTGCCTTTTGTAATTTTTTGCCCAACTAGAAAATATTAACTTAACATTACAAAAGGCTTTATTTGCCCCATTTAGGCAGCCTGAATAATAAAAATAAAGTGGCCTTTTCACAATGCTAAGATAAATAATATTAAGACCGACTTTAATTATTATTTTTATTTATTTCCTATTCCCACACTAAACTACAAAAAATACCAAAATGAACTAATTAAAATATTTCAACAAAAACTACTAACTAAAGCAATGCAGGAAACATGAAACCACTAAAAATGGTGCTTTCCAAGGTTTGTGGACTCCTCCATGAATCTTGAAATGCTTTAAACATGTTGGAATTGACTTGGAAAAAGGGGACATGACAAGTCTGTCCCGCTCAAAATTGCTTGTCCTCAAGCAATTGCAAATTTGGATGCTCCAATATTTGTGGGCCTTCCCATGTTGCATCTTCTACAAGAAGATATTTCTATCAAAACAAATACTCTGTAATGCTTCTATTTCTCATCTTCCTTTCCCTTACATCCACAATTATTTAGGAACTAAAATCAGTTTACCTTCTTCATCCAATGGAGGCAACTCCATTGAAGGTACAATATGTTTTCCAAGTGCCCTTTTGAGACAAGACACATGGAACACATTGTGAATTGTACTTCCCTCAAACAACTCTAACTCATTGGAAAATTCACCAACCCCCTTCAAAATTTTATAAGGCCTATAAAAACAAGGATTAAGTTTCTCAAATCCACTTGCCTTGAGGGAGGATTGCTTGTATGGTTGCAATCTCACAAACACCATATCTCCAACCTCAAATGTTCTCTCCATTTTGTGATGATCCGCATACATTTTTTGTTGATTCTACGCCTGTTGGAGATTATCCTTGAGTGTCTTCAAAATGTCTTGGCTTTGCTTAACTAAATCAATAGCCCCAGGGACCCTACTGTCAAACAAATAAAGGTCAACAAAACTTTGAGATTCATACCAATACAAAACCATGAATGCATTGTCCCAATATACATGTGGAAAGTGGTGTTATGACAATGCTCTCCTAGATAGAGCCATTTGATCCATGCCTTTTGGTGATCAACAACATAATTCCTCAAATAGCCTTCCACCCATTTGTTCACAATCTTAGTTTGACTATTTGTTTAGGGGTGGTAACTAGTATTGGGAGTGAGCTCAGTTCTTGTCAAATGAAAGAGATCTTGCCAAAACAAGCTCAAGAATTGACTATCTCTATCACTCATGATATTCTTAGGAAATCCATGGAGCCTAAACACTTCTTTGAAGAACAGATCAACAACTTGTGATGTCTTAAAATCTAAAGAAATGACAAGACATGTGCACACTTCGTGAGTTTACCCACAACATATATGCATGCCTTTCGTTGGACTTTAGGAAGTCTAGTGATGAAATCCATTGAAATACTTTCCCATTTTTGATTTGGAATGGGTAGGGGCTGCAACAAACCAACTGGAAATGTTTGCTTAGTCTTGTTCTGTTGACAAACAAGACACTCTCTGATGTACTTAAGGACATCATCCTTGAGTCCTTTCCATTTGAACCTCTCCCTGATCTAATTGTAAGTCATGAAGTAACTAGGGTGGCTAGCTAAGAGAGTATCAAGAACTAATCTCAAAATATTTCCCTTCACTCTTGATTTTGACACCAAATAGATTATTTCCTTGTAAAGAATGAGTTCATTGGACATAATGTACCTGTCATCCAACAACTTCCCTTCCAAAACATCAGTTGCAAACACATTCATAGCATACTTTGTGAAGATTTCAACCTTCCAATCAATTGAAATGTTTGACATTGAGCACAAGGTTGGCTTCCTGGACAAAGCATCAACAACAACATTTTTTTCCCCTTAACATACTCAATGTTAAAATCATATGCTTGAAGTCTGATTACCCATTTTTGTTTCTATTTGTTCAAATCCTTTTGACTGGCAAAATAATTCAAGCTATTGTGATTTGTCTTGACCACAAATCAGTCACCTACCAAGTATTGCCTAAACTTGGTTAATGTGTGCATAGTGGCCAACATCTTCTTATCATATATAGAGAATCGTCTTTCCACCTAAAGTTTATGACTCTCAAAGACAATTGGGTGCTTATTCTGCATAAACATTGCTTCAATCCCTTCTCTATATGCATCACATTCCAAAACAAAGGGAAGGAAAAAATCATGAGTAGCTAACATAGGACATGAGGTCTTTACCTCCTTCATTTTCTGAAAAGCTCGCTATGTTACTTTGTTCCATGTGAAAGCTCCCTTCTTTGTTATAGTTGTCAAGGGGGCGGCCAATTGAGAGAACCCTTTAATGAATCTTCTGTAGTAACTGCAAAGTCCTAGCAGTTGTGTCAGAGTCTCTAGGGGAGGCCAATCCAAAATAGCTTTGATCTTCTCTATATCTACTTTCACTCCCTTTGCGCTGATTACATACCCCAAGTATAAAATCTTTGTCAATGCAAACTCACATTTAGACCCCTTTGTAAAAAGAGTCTGTGCTTTCAAAATTCCTAACAACTCATCAATGTGCCTTAAGTGCTCCTCCCAAGACTTACTATAGATAAGAATGTCATCAAAGAAAACAAGGACAAACTTCCTCAATTGTTTGATGAACACTTGGCTCATGCATGACTGGAGAGTTGTTGGAGCATTTGTCAAACCAAATGGCATGACTAGAAATTCAGAGTGCCCATAGTGGCACCTGAAAGCTATCTTGTGGATATCCTTCTCTTGGACTTGGATTTGATAGCCTGATCTAAGGCCTATCTTTGATAAATAGACTGCTCCATGAAGCTTATCTATCAATTCATTGATCCTGGAAATTGGGTATTGATTTTTTATATTCTTCTTGTTTAGTGCTCTATAGTCAATGCACATCCTCATTGTGCCATATTTCTTCTTCACAAGGACTACAGAAGAAGCAAAAGGACTTGAACTGGGCTTGATGTGCCCTATGTCCAAAAGTTTCTTTATTTCTTTTTCAATCTCCTCCTTATGCCTCTTGGGATGGCAATAAGGAATAGTAATGACTAGCTTGGTGCCCTCCTCCAACTCAGTTAGGTGGTCTCCCTGGAGGAATATGACTGAAGACCTTATTGTGCTTGCTGAAGACATTATGTACATCCACATGGTGTGCGTTCCTGCCTTTTGGAGAGTTTGTCACAGAAACCAAGCACTATGTTTCCCAAGCTACTTTTCCATGATGAAAAGTTCTCTCCATTCTTTTTGTAGATATAATTCTTGGTACTCCATTCATCATTCCACAAAGTACCACTTCTTTTCCCTCAAATTTAAACTTCAATTCCATGGTTTGGAAATTCTATGTGATTTCTCCCAATGAATTCAACCATTGAATAGCCAAAACCATATTTGTGTCTCCTATGCTGACAACATAGAAGTCATCCTTCATATCATATCCTCCCAAAGTAAGGTTCAACTGAGAGATCTTTCTAGTGCATTGGATGGTGAATCCATCAACAACTATCACATTGAAACCTTCAAATTCTTCTATTTTGAGGCCTCACTTTTCCACCAATCCCTCATCTATGAAATTATGAGTTGCACTAGTGTCAATGAGTACGGTGATTCTTTATCCCCACAAGACTCCATGGACTCAGAAATGATTTTCCTTTGGAGTGCTAGAGAGCTTAGCAAGGGAGCTTCCTAAGATTTCTCCTTCCTCTTTTGATTTTTCTTCTCCTTCTTCGATCTCGAGTTCAGGTTCTTTAGCCCCCGACTCATCTTTAGATACTAGCTCAATGTAGTGCACTTGTCCTTCTTCAAGACATCTATGTCCTGGTGACCAAGGCTCTTTGAAATTGAAGCATAGATTCTTTCTTCTCAACTCATTCTTCACCTCCATGTCTTGCCTCGTTGGGTAGTTCTTGGGCTGATGTACATTCTTATGAAAAGACTTCTTTGGAGGGAAAGCACTTTTTTGGAACTTGTTCTTTGGCATAGAGGTCTCAAGTGCTAAAGCCCTCTTGATTGCCTCTTGTAGGCAAGGGGGTTCAAAGACTGACCAAACCCTTGAGAGACTTAGTTAATCCCTCAATGAAGAGCATAGTCAACCTCCTCTCCATGATATCAGGTACCATAACAAACAACTTCTAGAATTCTATCACATAATTCTCCATTGAGCCATGCAATCTGAGTTGGGCCAACTCCCTAAAATTAACTTCTAAATCCTTCCAATCAAACCTCTCAATCAATATTCTATAGAACTCATCATATGAGTTAATGAATCAATGGCCTTGTGTAACCAATCCATGGTGCCACCATTCATGTACAATACCCTCTAGATGCAAAGTAGCAAATTTGATAGCATCATCTTCAGTAATAGGCTTGAGTAATAGGTACATGTCTAACTTCTATACCCATGCATGAGCCGTACATTTGTTGGATCCATCATAGGTGGAAAGTGTCAACTTCCCCAAATGCTGATGATCCCTTTGCCTTGGTTGAGGTCTTGGCTTTGGTCTAATTCCAGCTCTAGCTTTCTTCATATTCATGAAATTTGTGAGAGGCATTGCCTCTTGAATCTTTGGTGGAAGCTTTTTGTATTTAGCATAACATGCAGTGATATCTTCCTCCATTGAACTTTTGAGAGCCATTGCCTCTTGAATCTCTAGTGGAAGCTTTTTGTATTTAGCATAACATGCAGAGATATCTTCCTTCATTGAACTTGGAGCTACCACTGGAGATTCTTCATCTGGTTGTAGGAAGGTGGGTTGGAGATGTCTATTAGTGAACCCGATCACTATTCTCTGAGTGTTGTTGTCAACACTTTTGTTTTTGTTGTTGTTGTTAATAGCTCAGGAAGAACTTGAATCTCCATTGTGATTATTGGGAGTGTTCATATTTCTATTCATTTTTTGAATCCATCATTTCAATCATTAGATCAAATTTCTTTTTTTTTCAGTCTACTCTATCATCTTTAGTATTTCTCTTATCTCTTTAAACCATGTATTCTTACTCTACTATATTCTCTTAAAATGAATCTTTTTCAAATGGACTTTTTGAGATTGGATATTATGCCTCTTTATTAACTGTAAAATGATATTGGGATCTTCTACTCTCCCTCTAATAATATCTATTAGCTCTATCACTAGGATGCATAGAGATAAAGCTTTGTATCAAATGGGTTAGCTTCTGTACAGGCTGGCAAGATCACCAGCTTTGATACCACTGTATCATCCCCACTAATTTTTTTGAAATTTTTACAATATAGAAAGATGCCAAAGCAAGTCCTCACACTTTTTGATCAACCAAATCTCGATGTCAGCAAGGTGAGAGCATAATGTGTTTAGAAAACACTATCTAGAAGAATGCAATTCTCAGAAAGTAAATAGGTGGCATAGCCGACTAAAACATACAGGTGGCACAGTCAACCAAATCAACACCTCTTCAGTGGACAAGTATGCATATATGTTCAATCCAAATTGGCTAATTACAACTATAGATGTCATGTCTTTTTTTCGAGCTTTGGGTATGAATTTATATACTTCAGTACTTGTCATAAATTGGAGTGAATTTATATATTGCAGTAATACCATAAGTTGGGTGAAGTTATATACTGCAGTACTTATCATAAGTTGGAGTGAATTTATATACTAAAATACATATCGTAAGTTGGGTGAAGTTGGAGTGAATTTATATACTACAATACATACCGTAAGTTAGGTGAAGTTATATATTATAATACATATCATATACTAGAGTAATTTTATATATTGCAATACATTCCATAAATTAATAATTTAACTTAAGTTGCCAAAGTAACTTTATTTTAGTTAAGCAACTTATGTTATATTATTAAAAAGTGTTTTTTTAAAGAGGACCTAAAGTGGTGTTATAAAGTGTCGCTAGGCATGGGGTACAAGTGATATTATTTTAAAAGGTCCTTAAGTCACTTTATTTTATTATTGGAGAGAAAAGGTGAAAATAGAAAATAGTATTTTATCTCCTCAAAAGTGCTTATAAAAAGAGGAGTTGTGCACAGAAGAAGGATTCTGGCTTATTATCAATTTCTGATTCTCTGAGAATGAATTAGTTTTTCTTCATTTTCCCTAGGACAAAAACCCTTTGGCAAGATGGTTTAGAGGACAAAAACCCTCTAGCCAATTGAGTAATTCCATCTAGGGATTATTGGTGTGCTACAAGGTTTGGATTTAGGGAAGAAAACCCTCATCTTTGTTTTAGCAATTTCATATAGAGATTGCCAGAGTGATGAATGTTCCAGTTCCATTCATGTTAGTAGTTTTAGATTATTGTATGGTTTGGGTGTGTTTTCAGTTGATTTTGGCTTATGTTGAAGATTCTAATTTGAGTGTGAATTTTATTTTTTTCCTAAAAATACAAAATAAACATTGTGTGCTCCAATTTATATTTGTCGGGTTGTTCAAGTCAAACTTCCAGCTGTACCATTCTATTTCTTGTTTGTTGTTTTAAAAGAAGAGTTTGTGGCTATATGCTTTGAAATTCTAATCATATTGTCAGGTTGTACATTATAAGGTTCTTGATATTGAGGAGAGCTAATAGACGTAATACCAAATTATGCATGTCATACCTTTTTAAAAGGGGTACTGATTTAATTTCTTAGGTAGCCGCACCTTATGGTAAATGTTGTGATTATTATTTGCTAAAGTTTTTGGCAGCTTTGTCAATTAATATAGTGTTGTACACTTTAAAAATTTTGTTGTATCTACTTTCCAGCAACTCCATATAGATTCCAAGGTTTGTGTGTGAATTTGGGAGTTGAATGACTAACATAAAGGAATCACAACTTTTTGATAAGGGTTTATTAGCTTTTTGGGAGTGTTGTTCACCTCAAGGGGACAAACTCTGACAACTAAATCTACTGGTTTAAGTTTGTATCAAAATTTTATCAACTTTATCCCTTAATTAGCTTTATTTTTTTATCAACTTTTTATTAGTAGTGCTATAGTAGTCTACAGTAGCAATATTCTAAAGGTATCATTTTTACATACAATTCTAGATTAACAGTTTTTAGTTGCACAACATTTTGAGCTAACAGTGGAGTTGAATTAATTACCCTTCATATTCTTAGTAGTCATGTTTGCTGATTTAAATAATTTGAAGGAAGTTTGTTGCTGATAATCAAAAGTTTATCTTATGAAAATTTAGTTCTAATGCACATTGATTAGATTGTAAATCTGGATGGTTCAACCACTGGACAGCATTTGTATTTCACAATTGTAAAAGAATTCTAGAAGTTTTACCATTGGTCCCTTATTTGCATCTACATATCATTATTAGCCCATTTTGGAATTGATAGGGTCCACTTGTTATCAACCAAATTTGGCTTGATCAGACTTGCTTTACAATCTTCCAGTGGCTTTGTACATATACACATACTTATATGCTGAAGAGGTGTTGATCTGGTCAGCTATGCCATCTATTAACTATTCTAGCATTGCATTCAATTAGATAGTATTTTTTTGAACACTGTATGTTCTCACCTTGCCCACATTGGGATCTGGGTGATCAGAAAGTGCAAGGACTTGTATTTGCATCATTTAAATATTGTAAAAATCCAAAAAAAATAGTTGGGGATATTATAATGGTATCAAAGTTGGTGATCTTTCTAGCTTGTTAGAAAGTTAATTACTTATTGCAGATCTTCAGTTGTATGATAGAGTTTCAGCAATTTATGCCAATTTCAATAGTTGAATGTGTTGAGTTTACCATTTGTTTAGCAGTGATAAAATAAAATAAAATTCCAAAGCTTCGATATCCACCTTCTTGTGAATCATGGAATTTGAATTGGGAAAAAAAGCTTTACAAAACATGAAAGAAACTTGAGCTTCAACATTAGTCGAAAGATGATTTACTCATCAGTTTAAAGGAAGTGGAAGAATGTTTATTTATTGTAGGTCAGTCAGATTCTATCTTTGCAATGGGCAATGAATCCATCGATGACTGATTTGGTTAAGCCTAAGATTATGAGATACCTCGATAAAGATGTGAAACTTATAGTCACCATTTACAATAGTGAAATCACAAGAATAATAGCTCCAAAGGTTCCATACATTAACAATATCATGAAGGAAATATTCTAGTTGATTGTGGAAAGTTTTCAAGGTTTGGATTATATTAGAAGTCCTTTTGTTAACAGGATAACAATTTTAGAAATTGTTGTAACAGTCAAATCTTGTGTGGTGATGCTTGACCTTGAATGTGATGATCTAATTCTCAAAATGTTTCACTACTTCTTTGCTACTGTTAGAAAGTATCATGCAAAAAATGTTGTAACTGCAATGTAGACAATTATGTCTTTAGTTTTGAATGAGAGTGAAGATATCTCCCATCCACTTTTATCAGTTTAATTAGCTAATATTGGAAAGGATGAGTAAGAATTTCCATCTGTTGTGCATGCTCTAGCTAAAAATGTTGTTAATCAATGTGAGGAAAAATTGTTCAACCCTATTTGACAGTTGAGAGACTTACTTCAAGTTATATTCAGAATAAGAGCTCTACTTTGGTGAAGGAGAAATATAATAGCAAAAATGAAATTAAAAGACACAAACTTTGCTTCTTATGCAACCAAGTCACAAATGTTGGAGCAAAGAAGAGGTGAAATTAGATGAAGAATAAGAGAAATCCGATGAAGATCAAGAAAACAAGGTGATGGATATTCCTAAGCTACAAGTTGAAAAAGAAGATGGATTTTTGACTTTTATCAAATGTCAATTTAAGTAGAATGGTGATGAGAAAAGCGAAGAAATTATGATGGAGCATGAGGAAGAATAAAAGTTAGCATAATTTTTTTTAAGTTGCTAAAGAACTTGAATTTGAGAAGGAAGAACACTCAATACATTCCTGTGAAGAAGAAAATGTCTTGAATCAAGAAGCACGTGTGGTGGAGCTCTAAATGACTTTGTTGAAAGGTATGCACATGAGAAAAATGACTTAATAATTACTAATGATGGATTTGAGCTTGCTGAAAATTTTAGATCAACAACTATTGATAAGTACTTAGATCAATCCAATGAAGTTAATTCAGAAAATGAGTGGGAAATGCAAGAAACCTATCATAGTGACCTTTAGAAAGACTCTATTGAAAGGTATGTCTTAGAAGAGAATGCTGATTTTTGCATTCATTCTAGCATAAGTTAGAAGGAACAATTGTAGGTAACAAAAGAGAATGAAGTGCAAGTCTTAATAGAGTTGGATAGCACGAAAAGACTCATTGAAGGACTAGCACAAAATTTGAAGAGAGAACATATTGAGCAAATTGATGGAGTAAGTGTTGCTAGGACTAAGCAAATTATCATTATTGTAGATTTACAAACAATTAAGAATGCAATGAAACCAATGAAATCAGAATATTTGCACGTGATTAAAGATAGAGATGTGGCCATCAAATTTGTAGATGAGCCCTTAACTACATTTAAGGAAATGAAGGTAAAGGTTGATGAGCTCACCTTTGAGCTTAAATCAACCATGAACTCATTAGAAAGTACCCAAATGGCACTACTAGAGGCAGCATATTAGCTTGATCTTGCAAAATACTTCAAGGAGCAAGAGAATTAAGCAAGGGCTAAGGAAATCAAGAAGGTAATTGATGAGCTTGATAGGCTTCAAGAAGGTTTTGGTTTAGAATAGTTTCCAGGAAAACTAGAAGTTCGAAGTACAGAGTTGGGTCAGCAGGAAGATTGGTCTAAATAAGAGAATGGAAATGACTTTCAATCTTTTGATAACCTAACTTTTGAAATGGATGTAGAGTCATCTTTTGGTATCCCACTTTTTAAGATGGATGTTGAGACATTTTCTTGTTCAAGTTCTACAACTTGTGATAATATCATAGTGGCATAGCAGAAGCTAACTATATCACAAGAAGGATCAAGGATTGGGGAATTACAAATTCTCAATATTGATATGGGACCCAAGTGAAATTTTTAGACATGAGATAAGTGTTTCACCAAATATTGAACTTAGTTTTGAGCTTGCTAAAATTTCCAGATTAGCAACTAATGGTGAGCCATTTGATTATCTTCATGATTATAGCTTATGGTATGAAAGCATTGATGATAGCAGAGGATTATGGCAAGGCTTTTGTCAATATGAAAGGTATCATGAGATTGGAGAGAAGAAAAAGAATACAACTTGTAGCAAAGGACACTTATATCCTTTTGTTCAAGGTTGTTTTCACATAAGGATATGGGACCCAGGTGTTTCATTGAAACATTTGTTTTCAAGAACAAAGGGTTGTCCTCTATTCAAGATTAGCGGTTTGCTAGATAGAAAAATAGTAGTTTTCTCTTCTTGCATTGATTTTGATTCAACTTTATATCTTAACATTGACATTTGTAATGAGCTAGATCTAGATGGAATTGATAACACATTTTTGAGAAGATTACTTGACAACATTAAGGAGGATAGAAGAATTACGACTTCTTGTATTAGAGTGGTGCAGTGAAAGCATGGTGAAGATTTCTTATGATTGATTTTGGATCCTAGAATTTACAAAGTGATTCATTTGTAAAGGGGTTGGAGAATTGAATTAGCATTGCTTGAATACAAGCAATCTTTGTAAGGGTGGATTGTCTTGTCCCCTTTCTTGAGCTTTGGGTATGAATTTATATACTGTAGTACTTATTATAAGTTAGAGTGAATTTCTATACTATAGTACATGCCATAAGTTGAGTGAAGTTATGTATTGCAATACTTATCATAATTTGGAGTGAATTTATATACTACAGTACATACCATAAGTTGGGTGAAGTTGGAGTGAATTTATATACTACATACATATTGTAAGTTGGGTGAAGTTATATACTACAAATTACATATTATATACTAGAGTAATTTTATATATTGCAGTACATTCTATAAATTAATAATTTAACTTAAGTTGCCAAAAGTAACTTTATTTTACTTAAGCAACTTATGTTATATTATTAAAAGTATTTTTTTAAAGAGGACTTAAAATCATGTTATAAAGTCACTAGGCATGGAGTACAAAGTGATATCATTTTAAAAGGTCTATAAGTCACTTTATTTTATTATTGGGGGAAAAAGGTGAAAATAGAAAATAATACTTTTTCTTCTCAAAAGTGCTTATAAAAGGAGTTATGCACATAAGAAGGATTCCAACTTATTATCAATTTCTGATTTCATGAGAATGAATGAGAGTTCTTTGTTTTCGCTAGGATGAAAACCCCTTAGTAAGATGGTTTCAAGGATAAAAACCCTCCTAGCCAATTGGGTAATTCCATCTAGAAATTACTGGTGCGTTGCAAGGTTTGGATTTGGGGATGAAAACCCTCATCTCCGTTTGAGTAATTTCATACAAAGATTCCCAGTGTTGTTCCAGTTCCATTGGTGTTAGTATTTGTTGTTTGGGTTTCAGATTATTGTATGGTTTGGGTGTGTTTCCTATTGATTTTGGCTAATGTTAAAGATTCCAGTTTGAGTGTGAAGTTTATTATCTTCCTAAAAATACAAAATAAACATTGTGTTCTCCAGTTTATATTTGTTGGGTCATTCAAGTCAACCTTCCAGTTGTACCATTCTATTTCTTGTTTGCTATTTTGAAAGAAGGGTTTGTGGTTGTATGGTTTGAAATTCTAATCATATTCATCAAGACTAGGTCGTACATTATAAGGTGATTGATATTGAGGAGAGCTAATAGGCGTCGTACCAAATTATGCTTGTTGTACCTTTTAAAAGGGGTGCTGATTTAATTTCTTAAGCAGTCATACCTTATGGTATATGTTGCGACTATTATTTGCTAAAGTTTTTGGCAGCTTTTTCAATTAATAAAGTGTCATACACTTTTAAAAAAAATTGTATCTACTTTCCAACAATTCTATATAGCTTCTAAGGTTTGTGTGTGAATTTGGGAGTTGAATGACTAACATAAAGGAAGCACAACTTTTTGGGAAGAGTTTTATCAGCTTTTTGGGATCTTGTTCATCTTAAGGGGACAAACTCTGACATCTAAATCTGCTGATCTAAGTTTGTATCATTTTTTTATCAGCTTTATGCCTTAATCAACTTTATGTTTTTTTATCAGCTTTTTATCAGTTGTGCTATAGTAGTCTATAGTAGCAATATTCTAGAGGTATCATTTTTGTATACAGTTCTAGATTAATGGTTTTTAGTTGCACAATATTTTGAGATACTAGTGGAGTTTAATTAATTGCTCTTCATATTCCTAGTAGTCATGTTTGTTGATTTAAATAATTTGAAGGAAGATTGTTGCTAATAATCAAAAGTGTAGTGCCCAAAATATTTAATCATGGACACAACAGAAAACAACCATAACTTACAACAACTGTTAAACCATCATACAAACAAGTAGTTGCAATGCATATAAGTTAATAAAACACAACAACAAGTTTCATAAAATTGATGTAAAAGTTTAAAATTTGATTTGCATTGATTTGAATAGAATAGAAAATTAGCTACTTTGCTAGAATAAAAGACCTTAAAATCCATCCAAATAGAATCTTAGTTTCCAAGATAATAAATATTATTCAAATAGACCTAACAATACTCAAACCTGAAAAGTTAATTAGGAGATGAAGTTATGTAGAATAAACTTTAGTAATTTCCTAGTAACATAAAATATACAACTCTCTAGTTCGTACTAAGAATATAGGAAAGCAATATATATCCAAATTATTTAGTATGGAAAAAACTTATCGTGAAATAACAACTCAAGCATATGGAAAAATAATTACTTAATCTAGATAAGTATGGTGGGATAGGGACATAACATAGTTTTGCATTTTAAAATACAACAATAGAAAGATTAACTATTACTTTAAGCCTTCCGTTTTACCTTAATTTATTTCAAAGCTTACTCTCTTTGCTCTAGTTAACTGTGCCCTCGAAAGATAGTTATTTTTGCAAAACTAGATAAAAAATTTAGTTTTTGAGGTAATTAAAATAATCATGATGTAAGTAACATATAATATGACTAAATTCCAGAAGTAAGATATAGAAGACCAGGACCTAAGGTCCTAACCTAAGCCTTGGGGGCTCATATAATATGGTCGTGCCTATGTAACATGATTAGAGGCTTCGTAGTTCATCTACTAGGACTTTCAACTTGATTTGGTTGACAAAACTTTATATGTTCATGAGTTCCAAAATAGAACCATAACAAGAAAATAGGCTCACTTTTCTGAGTAAAAATGATACATCAACAGATGGACAAAGTCCCTAATCACAAGATGATCTAACTAAAGATACACAAGATAACAATTCATCACTAATGTTGCCAAAAAATGGTTACCTTCTTAGGTGATGATGAATCCAAATTATTAGAGGAGGTGAGGAAAATTTCCAATATGACTTATTAGACAAATGCGCAAGGTTAGACACAAGCATGTATGAGATGAGATAGTTTTTTATTTGCTACTTACATAAGACTGTGATGCCCAAAGACATGCCCACATAATCTCAAAAATCATAAAAAAGACTCTAATCAAGAGCATGGTTCACTTATCTCTTTTATTCAATACTAGGTTTTCTTAAACACAATATTCATTATACTAATTTTTATAATAAGATGCAATATCTTTTCAACTCAAAGAACAATCCTTGCTAAGTTACAGAACTTAGCATTCTAGAGAAACATGGGATCTTTCCAGGCTTGTGGGTCACCTATGATGGAAAGAACCTCTGGAGAAGGCCGACTTCCTCTTGATACTCCACCTATAACTACTTGTACTAATGCCTTTGCAGGGAAAAGGGCAAGAAGGATTGCATGAAAATGAAACCTACTATCTGAGGTGATGCACCAAATGATTATCAAAGACCACACAAATAACTAACACACGATAGAACCAACAATATTAAGGCTCTCATACACAACCCAGTAAATCACAATCTTTGCATCATCAATTTATAAGAAGGCTAAATAACCACAATCCTTTAAAGGAGAAAGATGTTTTCTCACCACTTAAGACTGGTTCTTATTACTAGTGCACATCTCACAACCTGCAAAAATGTATGTATTCCTACATAAAGGCACCAACATGAAATACAGTTCCAAGGACAAAGAACATCACAAGAATCTGCACTAACACTAAGGACACACAATATCAAAAGTATGGGAAGGTATAAATTGGTTATTACTGCTAAAAGGTGTTACAATGTTGTGTTACTCTGAAAATGAGTTACAAAAATGTCCACTTCTGTAAAAGAACTCAAAAATTACAATATGCAGTGCAATGAATAGCCAGAACTCCTCTATAATGATCAAAAGAGAAAACTATATACTTCTCCAAGCAGCTATAAAAGGATAAGGACCAGAAACTTCCTTGGTTGTGCATAACATAAAAGCCCTCAAAATATCTATCAAAAACCCTCCAAAATGAGTTTCTAATGAAGAAAAGTCAAGGCCTGTCATCACCCATCATAAAAGCCCCAAGAACTGCCTCTTAATGCCCTTAAATGCTATTAAAAAACAAGTCAAATCTCCCTAATAACTCCTCCATCTATTTGCCAACCTCTCCTTCAGCATCAAAAATGTTTGGCATTTGCACATTAAATACTTAACCACACCCCCTTGACCACATCTTGAAAGCATCCTCATCTTGTCCATGCATAATAAATGACACAATTATATTTATTTCTGCATTTAATTAACATTAACTAAGTGGTTTATAGTCACACCACTTAGCTTAATGTTTTACATTTCAAATTTGTTTCAAACCTATGCAGAAAAGAAGGCACTTTGGACATAAATATTCAACCTCCTAGCTTTGCATGGTTTGGGGATGAATAAAATAGTGTGAAAAAATGGTAAAGTAATCGATGAGACTTACTTTACTACTTGTTGTGAATTTGCCTATCTTTGCTTTTTGCATTTTTATGACAAGTAATAAAGTAATTTATAATCCATTACTTTATCATTTGTTTACAATGTTTATCTATTTCTAGATCATTCAAAAAGAAAATAAAACCTCTTATATCTCCCATGCACAAACAAGACTCTCCTTACCATTACAAGGTATACTTACCATATGTGTTTATCTTCAAATGTATATGAATGAGCCTTGAAGGTATAAAGTCTAAACATTATATGCAAAAGGACCGAAGGCATAAAAATGTATTTATCATGGGAACTTAACATATGCAAGATGAGCACATACCACAATGGGTATTTCTTAAGGCATGAAAATGTATTTCGATGTGATAAAAATCAAAATCAAATTTAGGGCTCCAAAGCAACCCTAACACCAAAACAACAATGCCCTACCTTTCCACATCATTTGCATTGTCGACTTTTGGAGAAAAGGCTCTCTACCCAACCACGGCCTCTGCAAGGGTTTGGAAGTTCAATCTACACCATTTTTGTTGATTCTAAGTGGTTTCCATGCAGATTTTCTGTGTAAAATGCTTGGTAAGTTGCTTTTACTATCAAAACTAAGATTTTGACCTCCATTTTTCTTGATTTGAAGGCGATTTTGGGCCTCTAAGGCCACGGCTTTGACTGGTTTTTTATAGATCTTTTCCTGTGTTTTCATGCTCTGTGAACATCTGCTCTCTTTGGCCGCCATGGACAAGGGTTTGGGAGCTTGTTATCCTTCGATTTCATATTGTTTCTTGAGTAGTTTGATGAAGATCTCCGACAGAAAATACAAGGTAAAGTATTATAAAACTCGAAACTGACATTTTGCATCATTTTCTATGCAATCTAGCCCTACAGGCCGCGAACTCTATTTGGTATTTCTTACACTTCTGAGTATTTTTATTGTGTTTATCTTGCTATCGGTAACTCATGTGTTTCGATGCTAACATGATTGCACTGGTCTGAGCTCATTTTGGACCATACAAGGGCAAAACCCGTGGCCTATCTGCATATATATCTTCATAATGGTAAGTTCTTTGTCCTTCAAATTATGTATCATTTCTTTGATTACTCCATTGATATGAGGCTTGTCATAGGATTAGAGGTCTAAAATGAATGCATTTCCCTCTGTCCATTATGTGTAGAAGCATTACAAAGGCCACTGGATATCTACAGGTTGTGGCTATAACTATATTTCTGTTTATATGAGCTCTTCCTCATCATTCTTGAGCATTTTCTTTTGTCTTAAAAATCTCAAAAGGGTTCGAACCATGTATCTCTTTTATAGCTGATCTTCACCATGCAAAATATGATATGGGTTTGTAAAATAATAAAACTCTCTAGCAGCCACACTTGGTCATATGCACTAGTTTTTTCCTCATTTTCTATATGCAAAAAATAATGGCATCACACTATTCTTCTTTGGCTACAATGCAAAGTACAAGCTTTCATAAGCTCCAAACTCTTCATTTTCACCTGTAGATACTTTTCCTTCAACATGATTAGGCTTCTATTATTCTGTGTGAAGATTACATTCTTTTGAGCATATTGTTTTACAAGGTGACCACTGCTTGTCCATTGCTTGGGCTGAGTGCTCTATATGCAGTCCCAAATGTACCCTGTCATATGATGCTTTATTCCTCAAAGGCAACAAAAATGTGCTTTCAAATCCTCATTCCTGCAGCATATATACACTTATGATGTTCACTATATACAGTTTTTGGCACACCCGGTGGGACCGTTAGAAACAAAATAGTTCAAATATTACATTTTTATTGCTGGTTTTGATATGCAACTAGTAATTTTTAGACCTATAAGAGGTTGAAATATGCATATCTCGAAACTTTGGTTTAGTAAAATCAGTGCATTTTAGCTTATGAAAAGGATACAAACCAGAAGTAATCCTTCATCCTTTGAGTATTTGCAATTATCCCACCTAGGAGAAGAGGGATAACAACTGGGAAACCCAAGAAAAATCATGTTTATTCTAGGAGAGCCAAGTCTACTCCTCCTATTGTTAGAACTCATACTGCCCCAAGAATCCCAGTTACAATGATTCCTGGAGCTAGAAATCAGCCATTTGTTGCATTCAACCAAGGTAGCCCACTGAATTTAGCTTAGCATGATGACATTCCTGTAGTTGCTTTGAAAAGTTTACCATATTTTAATGGTGAAGATCAAACTACTCCAACTAAGCATATAAAAGATGTTACAAACCTGTGTTGTGTCCATCATGTGATAGAAGAAAATGTTGCAATCAGATTGTTAGCAACTTCCCTCAAAGGGAAGGCTTTGCAGTGGTTTAGAAGCCTACCAGTTAACTCCATAGATTCATGGGATCATTTAGGAGAGGAGTTGTGCAGTTTCTTCAAAGACAAATCAGACCATTTGTCATTGGTGGAGCAGCTATCTACAATTAAGAGGGCTCCCCACGAGGTTATGTCAAACTTCAACCACCGTTTTTAGAAGACATGGGATAGAATCCCACAAATGGTAAGGCCTACTACTGACCATGCTTTCTTATATTATTTGAGAGCTTTAAATAGTGATATTTCTGTTATGGTTCAATCTATGGGAGGAGCTTCCTTACCTCAAGGTTATGCTATAGCTATAAGAGCTAAGAACAGCCTCATACAAGCTAGTAAAATTGCCCCTAGACCTCCTTTGCCAATATTCCCTACCATTCAGCCACCAATACCAATGCATGTGCCTCTTATAGCTGTTATACCAACTGCACCAGTGTTACCAGTGCCTAATATCTAGCCCAATAACTGGGAAAATGCTAGTCAACCTCAATCTTTTGAGTTACAGGAGATCAAAGGACTATTACAATCTTTTGGTAATGAGATAGTGAACCTTAAGAGGCAGCAAGGTCAAAGTTTCAGGCCTTATCAGCTCCCATTTCAATCTAATTACCAGCAAAACCAGTCAAATAGGCCTCCTTATCAGCCAAATAATCAAGGTCCAAGACAAGCCTTTAACTCTAGGCCTTATCAAGCTTACAACCCAAACGCTGCTAGTTCCTCGAAGGAAATTGTACCCATGCAAAACAATTTGTCTCAGGACTATGACTAGTGCTTTCCTTGTAATCAGCCCCATAACCAAAGTACCTATGCCAATGGGGTGATAAACCAAGCTTTGATGGTTCAAAATAGTCCAGCAGTGCAATCTAATGTGCTTATAGAAGCTCTTGTGTAGCAACAAGAAGAACAGATACATGAGACAACACTCTTAAACTGGCAAGGAGAAGAATTCTGTGGTATGAACAAAGTTGGTTCTTCAATTGTAACCAATACACATAGCAAGAAGAGGGCTATAGATGAAGGACAACCGTTTGATAAAGTTCAAACTCATGTGCATCAAGTGCCAAACATGGATCAAGGTGTTTCTGGCCCATCAAATGGTGAGAAGATTCAAATTTTGCCAAGAAGTCAGTCTTTGGTAGGCAAGGAGCAACCTAATCCACCAATTTAGCTAGCTTTTACTCAAGGTGATGTGACTGCCCCCAAAGGCCAAGTTAAATCAAGTACATCTGCTTTTAATATCCCTGGCCAAAAGGACTTGCTTCAATCAACCTTATCAAATTTAAGCTTGTCTCAAGAGTCTAGTATAGATAAGTCTAAGGTTGTGTTGGCAAATACCACTAGAAATGATAAAGAACAGCAATCTTCAAAGGTTAAGCCCCCACCATTTTATGTGTCTTTGATCATAGGAGATCATTTAGTCGATAACTGCATGATTGACTCAGGTGCTAGCAGTTCAGTCATGCCCAAACAGATTGTTGATAAGTTAGGAATTGAATATGAGCCATTGGAGAAGGGAGTTGTTTAGCTAGATGGGACTACTATTAGTATAGTAGGTGTCATAAAGGGACTGAGTTTGACTCTTCATGCCTATCCAAATTTCTCTATCCCACAGGACATCTATGTCATTGAGTTACCTCCTTATTTCGCTATTTGTTTGTCAAGAGATTTTACTACAAAAATAGGAGGTTACTTGTCCTCAAATTGGTCTCATATGCTGTTTAGAACTAGGTATGGCACTAAGGTGACTATCACATCAGAACCCATTGCTAAAGACCATATTGAGCCTTAGACTCCATGTCCCATCGATGCCAACTTGGTTGCAAGTGAACAAGAGGACCAACCCACTGTTCAAGAAGGTAGTACACAAATTGAAGGTATACCAGAAGTTCTTCTTGAGGAGTGGACAGATCTAACTCATGTGGTTGGTCCATGTGAGCACCTAGAAGAGGTTGGTTTGGGTGTGTATTTGATGCATGAAGCTAATTCATTTATGCCTAACATTGAAAAAAGTGCAAAACAACAAGATGGGCAGCAAGATAATGAGGTCTGGGAACTATTTTTTGATGGCTCAAGGAGTAAAGTGGGTGTTGGTGGTGGATGCATGTTTGTTTCCCCAAAGGGTGAGAAGTACTATTCAACTTTTAGATTCTGTTTCAGTTGTACTAATAATGTGGCTAGATATGAAGGTCTTATTCAAGGCTTGGAATGGGCAAGACAAAAGGGTATTAGCTGTCTAAAAGTTTATGGGGATAGCGAATTGGTTGTTAATCAGGATGAGAAACCTTAATATTACAAAAAATTATTTGCTTAAATCTTACAAGCATAGAGTATGGGACCTCTTGGAGGGATTTGATGCATTTAATTTGATATTCATATCTAGAAATCAGAATAAACATGCCGATAGGCTAGCTGCTATAGGGGTTGACTATGACATTCCAAAAGAGATTAGTAGTGGTAAGACTAATCAGCATGTTAAGGTTATTGTTCGGCCTGTTGTACCTAATAATAACATACATTGGCAAGTGTTTGAAAGTGACCGGAAGATTGTGAACTTCTTAAGAAAAGAAGTTGAATTCTCTCATACTAAACAAGAGAAGCTACAACACCAGTACGGTGACCAAATCATTCAGCTCAAGAATAAGAAAATGCCAAAGGGTTTGGTCACCTTAGAGTCCATTTTTAATACTGATGATGAAGCTACAAAACCCAAGGCCAACATACAAGTTTAGCAAGATCACTATGAAGAGGTTGAGGTCTTCAAGGGTAAGCTTCTTAAACTAGGCAAGGTATGTACAACAAAAGAAAAGCAAGCATTTATTCATCTATTTCAAGAATTTAGTGATGTTTTTGTACAAGAGTATAGTGATTTAAAAGGTTTTGATCCCCAGCTTGCTCAACATACTATTGAACTTGAGCCTAATACCAAGCCTGTCAGGCAAAAATAGAGGCCATTGAATCCTAAGTTAGAGCCTTGTTGATGATGAAGTTACATACAAACATGAAATAAAAGTTACACAACAACCTTTATTTATCTTGAAAGATACGATGAATTCAAAGAATTCTTGATCCCAAGTCTCCATTGATTAGTTCATAATCTACTGGCGTTACTCAGTGGTTGATGTGTGTTGCTGCTAATCATTTAGGGGCCTTACGTTGATCAGTAGATTATGTTTCCTACAAAGTTCTTCAATAATTCTACCTCTACACTATGAATTTGCTCAAATAATGTGCCTACATGTTGATATTTGCAAGATTTCTACCATTATTTGTAATTCCTTGCATGATATTTTCAATACTACATGCATTTAGCTCAAATATGCTAATGATTTTCAGTTATC
The DNA here is from genome assembly GCA_027924645.1 of Cunninghamia lanceolata. Classification (NCBI taxonomy): domain Eukaryota; kingdom Viridiplantae; phylum Streptophyta; class Pinopsida; order Cupressales; family Cupressaceae; genus Cunninghamia; species Cunninghamia lanceolata. The sequence continues at coordinate 8,450,344 of BSBN01001256.1, read as the reverse complement.
TACGAGATGTCAGCATATTTCTCTATTCTGCTTATTATTTATCATGATTTTGTAGTTATGGAAGTGATTTAATGAAATTAAAATGAGAAAAAAGGGCTAGAGAATGAGATTCCTAAAATTACTTGACTGAGATCAATGATCCACATACATGTTCTGATACAGCAATGAAGAGAAGAAAACTAGAATCATACTTCACCAGGATATTCCACAAATCTGCATGATCCAGTGCAAATCTTCAAAGGAAAAGTTGACAACATGCAATAATATGAAAGCGCTTCTATTGACCAAAAATGGTCGGGTCAACCACCGTTGACCAAAAAAATGCTATTAGGTTTTAAAATGGCTTCAAAAATCCTCCCTTTTGCTTTCCCGCCTTTTTCCTTGTATCTCACGAATGCATATCGTTTCTTTGTATATCAACTTGTACATCGTAAACATTCAAGTGCTAAATATACAAAGACTTTTCCATTTTTAATTTTCTCTTCGTGTCTGGCTTGTATCTCTGCCTTGCATCTTTCGCTTGTATATTTCCTTGCATACAAGGTCCAATACATACAAACGCCTTTGTATGTCCCTTTTCGGACTTCAACTTTTTTATAAACTGGAGTTTATTCACTTTCGGCTCCGACACCTGCATAAAGTGCAATGCATCATTTGATATACATTAAGTCAGGGTGCATTGGTTTAAACAAAATTTAATCTTTTTTCAGTTCCACGCTATGTATAAAAGCTTTGTATATTTCACTTTGTATGCCCCGAAACATACATACAAGGCAGAAACATACAACAATTTAATCTCATTTCATAACTCTTTGGTTCCGGCACTTGTATATGTGCAATGCATATCGGCTTTGTATGTGTGATACATACAAAGCACAAAACATACAACAACTTAACTTTCTTCCATAGTTATTTCAGTTCCTACTTGCATAAAGTGTTGTATGTCACCGCAATGTATAAACTACAATGTATGTATCGAGATATACAACAACTTAACATTAATTCATAACATTTAATTTTCGTGTATGTATAAAGAGTTGTATATCACCTTTGTATGTCGTGCCTTGCCAAACATACAAACATAACATACATGCAATGGAACCAACCAACTATGCAGTCGAACTTTGAAAACCGTCGGGCCTGACTTGTATGTATAAATAGAACATTAACAACATGCATACAAGTAAAACAAATGACCCGATATACAAACCGCTTTGTATATGCAACATACAAACCCGATTGTACATTTTACCAAAATACTCATAACTTGTAAAATACAGGGAATTTTAAGATGGTTCAAAAAGCAACCCCTATTCATTTTTAACAAGGAATTCACCCATACTTTGTGCTGGTACTTAATGCTTGTTTTTCTTTATTTTCAACAAGTTTTGTAACTTCACTTCTTTTTCCCTTTACCACCAAGCAGAACAACACACACAAGCAAAGAAGCCAGCCACAGAAGGGGTCCTCATTTTCTTAAGGAGTAAAATGGGGCGTGTTGTGAACATCACAACAACTAGCAACCAAACAAAACAATCAAATTAAAACCATTAAAGAAAGCCAAATGAAATAAATTCATAACTTCCAACTATCTTTTCTGCAAATCATTATCCACCTTGAGACTCAATGTATTCAATAAGGTAAATAAATTTTCCAATTTAGTTTAAGTGGGTGCACGGGATTAATAATCCACATCTTGAAAATTAGTTGAACAAACCAATGACTGATATTAGCCTACATAGTTGATGTCATTCCCTCATAGCCAACCGGATAGAGCCTTGCTGCCAGTAGGCATCCATAGCCCCGGCAAGGTTATCGTTACAATTCTCCTAAGTAGAACCCCACTGCCAGCAAGTGTCTATAACCCCGGTAGAGTTACTTAGATGGCTTAATCTGGATTTTGAGTAAAATCTATTTTATTATTTTATATTTATTTTTTTAAATTTTTTATAGAGATTTCCTAAGATATTGTAGTTGTAATTTCATGATGCAAGGAATGGTCACTTGCTGAAATTAAGCTGAGAATTGTAATGGTAGCAAGGGTGACCTCTGATTTTTCACCTAATATCTACACTGGTATGTTCAACAAACCCAAGGATTTTAGGTGTGTCACTGTAAGAAACTTTCCTTGAATACTCAACCCACAGTTATTGAAAACAAAATTTCACAAGTCAAACAACTTTCTACGTTCATGACAGTCACAACAAGTTATGCATAAATTTCAAATAATTAACCTGAAGATCTAAATTTTCCATTGTTTTCAGTGGTTGTTAGTCTGCTCCTTCATACTCTAAATCAAAATAAAGACCCCAAAACACAGGAAACAACAAAGCAAACAAAAAAACAAGCAGACTGTACAAACAACTACCTACGAAACTAAAAAAAACCTACAAGGCAAACAAAACCCAGGAAAAGACCCAAAGACACCTGTATTTGCATACTTCCTTAGATTGAACAGAAGCATCAGGGCATTAGTTATGGTTTTGATCCTAGAAAATTCATCTTTGTATTCTAAAAAATATTCTTGTATTCTCAATTCATTATGTTTAACAGAATAACCTCTAATTATCAGCAACTGAGGAAGCTCATCATGTTCATGACTAATCCATATGCATGTCTTATCTCTTCAATTTCCATAATCAAAATAGTATTCAACATTATTCACTATGGAAGGGAAAAATAAAACCTGGTGTATTTCTAGCTCTGTTGGACATGTTTGTTTATTGACAGTTGGTCCTCCATCTAACTCTGCACTTTCATTGCTTAGCTCAATGTCTGGTTTCACTTCAAATTGAAGGATGTATGACTCTTGATGGATTATTTCTTCATCTTTATCCAGCTTTCTTCCTTCATTTTGGATGTTTAGTTTATCCTCAAGTTTAGGAAATGTCTCAATGTTTTCATTAATTCTATGCACATCAGCATCTAAATGAGTACCTTTATAATCATGATCTGATATATAGAAATTTATCATTTCTAAATCATTTGACTGTGAAGGTGAATAAACATTCAACTGATAGGAATACTCCCCTGTTTCATTTTCAAAATGACACTGGACTAGCATCTGATCATGCACAACAACTCCAAAGATTTCTACATCTTTAACTTTCATGAATGGTTCATCAAATAACTCACATTTTCCATCTAGTATGGCATCTGGTTCCATTGTCCTGCAACATTCTTGCATTTGATCATTCAACTTAAAGCCATCAAACAAAAGATTTGCTTCTTTTCCTATGATTTCTTTAGTTGCTAAAATAGGAACCTCATCAGCAGCAGTGCATTTAAATTGTTCCACCACTTGTTTACACTTCTTTATCAACTCATCTCTATCAAAACTGCTAAATTCAGATCCAGAAACATTATCCTGACAAGTGTTTAATAATTCAATATATTTGTCTAGTGTATCAAGATCAATTTCATATTTATCTTCCCCCTCATCAACTCTTTCTTGCTGATTGTCTAATGACGTGAAACAAGAAGCACTTTCTTCTCTAGGATTTTCAAAAGACTCATACTTGCATGTTGCCTCACCCTTATTATAAAGCAAAGAATTCTAATTCTCGCCATAAAATGACTCAAGGAAAGATGTTTCACTATCCTTGTCTTGAAAATAAGTATTGGGATCAAAATCAAAGACTTTATCCTGACAAGTGGTTTCTTCTCTACAAATTTTGAAAGATTCATACATGCACTCTGCCTCACCTTTATTATAAAGTAGAGACCTCCAATTCTCACCATAAAATGACTCAAGGAAAGATGTTTCCTCATTTTTACCTTCTAGAACTGATTCAGCTATTGTATTTTCTAAACAACTCATGATTACGGGTGATGCATCCTCTTGCTGTACCAGACTTCGAGTCTTCTCCAACATGACCAATCAAGCATCACAATCCCTTTCTGAATGCTCTTCGTCATGTAATCTACACAAACTTTCAATCAGGACATCATCAGTGGATAAACCTAATATTTGACTACACTGTATATTTCTAGACAAATATAATTCAAAATCCTTAGAGCGGTCCACTTCAGTGTCTAGACTATTAATAACTTCTAGTGTTGTATCTTCTTGTTGCTCCAAAATTTCTTCATTTTCCTGCCAGACTTCAGCCCTGAACACATCTATAAAAAATATTAGTCCTTTCAAATATAAATCCAACCTTATGAGAAAAGTTAGAGAATTAATTTCACTTTGTTCCACAGACTGGTGTATCCTGCAACAACTGGATAAACCAAAGTTAGATAAACTTTGAGGATAAATCCTTTCACTTTGTTGGTTTTTTCCCAGACTGGATGCTTATTCCCAGATTTCCCTACAAGGTAGCCATCAATGATCAATAGGATCTCTGGGCCAGGGGCCAACAATGTAGGAGATAGACTCTATATTTTATCTCCTCTTCTTCTTCAGGCTCTGCAAAACCTAGGGGGGTATTCCCTACTCAACATCCATGAGGATATACATACAAGACTGGGATGCTGACAGAAAGTAGATAAGTCCTCCTGTAAGTAGACCAAAACTGTAAGATAAGAGCAAAGGGGCTAGCTTTGGGCCTATTTACAGTTGTAGACAGAGGACTGAGGATCCTAAAACTAATTCTAATGTCCTAATGGTTGTTTTAGATTTTGACTTTGATTTTAAGTTTGGATGCAAAGCTGGACATGGTTGTAACACAAACACAAAGCAAGATTGGTGCCTATCCAGGGCCTGGAGTCAGTAGACATACACTTGTGAATGATATGCATGAACAACTAAAACAAGATTTCAGGGGGACACATATGATACCTGCCTTACAGATATCTCCAATACAGAGTGTTAAGCTATCTATACTTATGGCATCCCTACTGCAGTATACCCTTCCTAATGTTCAATCTGAGAACAATTTAATCTATCCCTTGAGCAGAAGTTAAGAGATCAGACATTCAACACAGGAATTCTATGTTCTAGAGTCTCAAACATTGCTTAAATATCCAGACTCAGAAGAAAGATACATGCAATACTGGAGACAGAATTAACAAAACACATGCTAACATAGCATTTCTCATATAAAATTAACCATGAAATCAGTGGATTCATGCAAAAAATGTACAACAAGAGATACATAAACTCACAGGTTTTGCTGTACAGAGCAACCAAATTAGCTGTATTGTATTACAGAGCCAAATGTTCAACTTTCAACAACCTAAAATGAGTAACACTTCCTGCTTATAACAGCCAAAGAAGCGTACTCAGCATTAATTACATGGATTTGACAAAAAATTTGCCAGATACAGATCCTTCAAAGGAATGGCGCTCAAAATTTATTGCTGCAGAGATAGAAAGTAGACAATGGTGGCCTCGAGCCTTGTGCCACCATCCGGAAGTCCTCATGCCAAAAATTAGGTACATGACTGTTCAACAACTCGCCCATGCCCCTACTACAGTCGCCATTGATGCTCAACCACCCGCGGCCGCTTGAAAACCGTCGCAGCACTTCAAAAAAGAAATTCCCACCAAAACGCATTCTATCGCAGTTTCAAATTATACAGGGAGATTAGTCCCACATGCACAGTGAGGAGATCACTTTAGTAGTTTAAAAGCATAGTCACTTGCATAATAGGTGTCGAGCACTTTTGCCACGCTCGACACACTCTCCTCCACCCAAAGCCCATCACCGAGATCAACACCATCGGCCAAGCCCACGAATCTCCTACCGACCTCGATTGTCCTACCGACCGCTACATTACAATCCCCTCCATCGGCCAGAGATGCACCATCTGGCCAACTCTTCAGATCTCCGCCGATAGTATGAGTCTCTCCGATGACCAGCTTGCACCCCGTTAGTAGTTACCATCCTACCACCATCGGCCAGACCAATATCGTCGGCCAAGCAAAAAAAACTCCTCAGCCAACACAGCCAATCACGCCGATGAACAACTCCTGAAAGCCTCCAACATCCCCATCGGCCAGAGAAGAACCATCGGCCTAGCCAAAAGCTCCTTCACCGACAGACCAACTCTCACCAATGACCACTCCAAATCCTCATCGGCCTGACACTACCCCATCGGCGGACCCTCCAACCGCTAACCTGATATGCAACCTTACTCCGATGGCATTCCCCATCGGGGTGACTTCCTTCCATCGGAAAACCATAAAAGACTGCTGCCGATAGAACAACTCCTGCCAATAACATATCGGCTTCCCCCTTCATCGGTCAGACCCTCCACTGTCAGCCCAACGCAATCCATCCTCACCAACAACACAAGTCACGCCGAAGACCACCTCCGTCGGTGTGACTTACACCGTCGGAGCAACCAAAATCTCCCCATCCGATCACAATAGTCTCGTCGATGCACCAACAAGCTACACTCTGCTCCTCCATCGGTCAGACACACACCAATGACTCCTCATCAGCCAAACCTCCCGTCGTCGGCATAACTCAAAACACTCAGGCCGACAATACAGCTCTTGCCGATAACATATCCATCGGCTAAACATTGTATATCGGTGAACAATCCAATGGTTAGCCCGATAGTCCATGTCACACTGAAACCAACCTTGCAAACCGCTAACCTTCCATCGGCCAGAGGCAAACCGTCGGGCCAACACTCCACCGTCCACCCGATGATGAACGTTACGCCGATAAGACCAAAATCATAAGGCTTTGAACCATTGAACCCTGAACCAGTTCAACCCGATGGTTCAAAAGAGAAGTTCAACGCCGATAACACAGATGAACAAAGAATTCACTGACGGAAAAAGATGGATCCTAAGCCCATGAACCGTTGAACCTTGAACCAAAAGGGTTCAACGCGATGGTTCAAAATGATGGTTCAAGCATAATCTGAGTACCCAAAAAGAAGTTTCGCCGATAGAGAAAATCATAGCGATGAACAAGGAAACTTAGGGCCCAAAAAGGAAAAAACCCTCCAACATCCTGCGCTCAGATCCAGACCAAAATTAGTGCTAACACTGGCTCCGAATGGGGACGTGCAGGTGAAAACCTGCAGCGAGAACCAGATCTCCGGGTAGACCAAGCAAAAACCAAAAAGGCACGAACATGTACAAGACATCTACACTATATACATATTTTTACAAATGTGCACAGGGACAAGTCATCTATGCAAAATAGAACTTAAGGAATTGGCCATGCACAGGCAATTCCAGAACTTCACCATCTAGGGCCTGGAGGAAATAAGAATCCTCCCCATGAATACTACAAATCTAATATGGGCCCATCCATAAGGGTTTAAACTTACCATGTTTACCCTTTTCTTGACCTTTTGCATTCCATATGAGCACCAGATCATTGACTTGAAACTTCCTTTTTGTAGCTCTCCTGTCAAACTGATATTTCACATCTTGTTGTCTCTTGAGGTTGATCTGGTGTGCTTTCCTTCTATTCTCATCCAATGCAACCAGCTGATTCACTCTTTCTGTCATGGAGTCTTCAATCTCCTCATCATTTTCCTAGATGAATCTGTAAACTGGTAGGAGATTGTTTATGGGCAATTTGGCTGATGCACCATACACAAGCTCAAAGGGTGACATTCCAATAGACTTTTTTACTGTCACTCTGTCAGCTCATATTGCTAACTTTAATTTTGAGTCCCAAGCTCTCTTGTTCTTTTCCAGCATCCTCTTGATAATTTTCATGATGCTCCTATTGCTTGATTCTGCTTGACCATTTCCTTGTGGGTGGTATGGTGATGCATATGATAGGTTGATCCCATATTTGTTGCAAAAATCAACAAATTCACCTGATCTGAAACACATAGCATTATCAGTGACTATCTTGAATGGTACTCCAAACCTGATGATAACATTTTCCAGTATGAAATCCATCACCACCTTACTTGTAGCTCTCTTAGTTGGAATGGCCTCAATCCATTTGGTAAAGTAATCAGTTGCCACTAAAATCCAACTGTTTCCCCCACTTGACTTGTCTGCAATTTCCCCTATGAAGTCAATTCCCCGTTGCTGAAATGGAGCATCCACAGTTACAGTTCTGAGGGGTAAAGCACCATCATATCTCAATTTTCCTGAGAATCTTTGGCAAGGGTCACACTTCCTCACTAACCTTTGTGCATCTGAAAAGAGAGTGGGCCACCAATATCCTACTCTGAGAGTCTTATGAGCTGTTGTTTGAGTAGTATAATGTCCACAACACAATCCTTTATGCATATCAATCAAAACATTGTTAGCCATATCCTCATCCACACATCTCAGCAGCACACCATCAGGGTTTTTCCAGTATAGCTCACCTTGAATAATAACATACCTGATTGCATGTAACTTTAAAGTCCTCTTTTGACTGTCACTGAAATGGGAAGGACAATTCAGATTTTGCAAGTAGTAGATAATATCCTTGTACCATTTAGATCTTGATACATTTACACTCTCATTTTGGACTGCATTAACTTGGCATGCTTCCAAGTTTGACTGTGCCATCATCTTGGCTAATCCTTGTCCTCTTACCAACTTGGTAATTTGTATCTCTATGTTGAACTCTTGCAGTTTGTTTATCCATCTACACCTTCTTCCAGTCACCTCCTACTGAGTGAATATGTCTTTGACTGCTGCATGGGGTACATATGCAATTACATGTGATCCTACCAGGTATCGTCTGAAACTTTTGGTGGCTCTGACTAGTGCATATGCCTATTTTTCCATAATATCATACTTCAACTCAGAAGCCTGCAAGGACATACTGAAGAAAGCTATGGGCTGTTCAAAACCATCATTTTTCTGTAGCAAACATGCAGCAACAGTGTGAAAGGAAGCAAATGAAAATACTTGGAATGGCCTAGAAAAATTAGGAGATTTAAGAATAGGGGCCATCTTGATTGCCTCTTTGATACTCTGAAATGATTCTATTGCTTCACTTTCCCAGTTGACAGTTGCATCCTTCTTCATCATCTTAGAAATGTTCCTTGTAATTTCTGCAAAGTTGGGAACAAATCTCCTAACAAAATTTATTTGTCCAAAGAAGGACTGAACTCCTTTTACAGTTTTTGGCATTTGAATTCTGTCATTAGCAGCCACTCTCTCTGGATCTATCCTGACTCCATCCTTGGAAACAATGTGCCCTAGGAGTTTTCCTTCAACCACCCCAAAAGCACACTTCTTTGGATTTAAAGAAATGCCATACTCTAGTGCTCTTATGAAAATCTACTCTAGATGCAAACAATGCTGCTCCTCTTTCTTTGAATAGGCAGTCAAGTCATCCTGATATACAGCCAAGATTGAATCAATCAACCCTGCAAAAGCAACATCCATTGCTCTTTGAAATGTAGCACCTGCATTTGTTAATCCGAATGGCATTCTAACATATACATAAGTTCCCCATGGAGTGGTGAAGGTAGTCTTATACTGTTCTGATTCCTTTACCTTCACCTGATTATAACCTGAAAATCCATCCATCATGGATAAGAGTTCACAACCAGTCACTCTCTGCAACATAGCTTCCATATTAGGCAGTGAATAGTTATCCTTTAAAGAGGATACATTCAAGTTCCTGAAATCAACACAAAGCCTAATATCACCATTCTTTTTTCTGACTGGGACAAGGTTAGACACCCAAGTTGAATGTCTGATTGGCACAATTATTCCAGCTTCCCTAAGCTTTTTAAGTTCCTTTTGCATCTTTGGAGCTAAGGTAGGATTAATAGGTCTTTGCCTTTGTCTAAATGGCTTAGCTCCAGGCTTCAATGGGATCTCATGCTACAATAGCTCTTCCCTATAGGCTTTTAGGTCCTCATATGACCAAGCAAAAACATGTTTATACCTTTTCAGTAATGCAATCAGCATACTCCTGATGTGTGGTTTGAGCTGTTTACCAATGTATACCTTCTTGGGGGCCTGAGATGTCCCCAAATTTATCTCTTCTAAATCTTCCTTATTTGTAGGAGATGTCCTTGTGACCAATTTGTCTCTACTGTCAAAAGCTCTTTCCAAAGCTACTAACCCTCTAGGGATTTTATTAGTCTTCAATTGAATTATCTCTTTTCCCACAAGAGTTTCTTTTCCATCTATAGTCTCTACAAAAGCTTGGAAATCAATTTCTTGATTCTCATATTCATCTATGCAGTGCAAAAATTTTAACAAATCCCTATCATCATTAAACACTTGCCAACTGCATATATTTTCTGGTACTGCAGGCCTGATTTTAACTTTACATTTGTAACATCTGACAGAGTGATGTCATCTGGCCTTATTGCAACATTAGCTAAGAAATCAACCATAACATTCTTTGATCTCTCTACCCAACCTATTGAAAATGCATCAAATAGTTCAATGGTATCCCAAACAGCATGCTTGTATTATTTCAATCTTTTGTTTTTTGAAGCATACCTATCTCTAATTTGGGATACAATCAGCTCAGAATCCCCAAATACCCTTAGCATCTTAATTCCATGTTTGAGAGCTATATTTAGGCCTAAGATTAAAGCCTCATATTCTGCAATGTTGTTTGTGCAAACAAACCTCAGCAAGAAAGAAAATTTGAGGAGCTTACCAGTTGGAGACAGGAAAACAACTCCAGCTCCAGAGCCTTCTTTTGCACAAGCTCCATCAAAATACATGGTCCACAGACCGTGCTGGTCCAGCTCTTCACTGCAGACATTTTTCTCTTTATCTTCTCTATCATCTGAGACAACCTTGAAATTATCACAGTCAGTGTTTACAAAGCATATCTGTTCCTTTGCTTCTTGGTCTTCCACTGTCTCTGATGATCTTTGTTCTCTGATTAGCTTAACATCCCTGCCATTCATTGGAATCATGGCATATGACAGGTCCAGCTGCATACTTCCACCAATTAGTGCAGCCCATCTTCTTGACAGCAACATACCATACTGTGGCTTGATGTCAACCACTGTTATATTCATTTTATATCTCTTTTCAGGAAATGCTGCCAGTTTGAAATCTACATCCTTCATGATTCCAATAACTGGTACCTCTCTGGCATCCATAGCGTAACATTTTCCACATGCCTTGTCGATTTTCAATCTAGCTTTTTGCATGACGGCTAAAGGCATGACATTTGTAGATGCTCCAGAGTCAAGCATACAATTTCTGATTATTTTTCCATTTATAACCAGGGATACATAAAATGGTTCCACTTGTGAAGGACACTTTGTCATAGTCACTCCTAAATAGACTTCAGGAGCCTCATCTTCTTCATTATACATGACATGTTTCTCACCCTGGGTCTGAACATTTTGTTTAGCTTGAAAAGGCACCCCTGAAATTAGGGATATTGTCCTATTCTTGATCTCTTCAACCTTCATCAGTTCCATAAGTGGAACAGAGACTTTTACCTGAGAGAGGACTTGAGCTATATCAAATGGAGCATAATTTTGTATAACAGTTGTAGCTTGCTACACAATCTTGTTTTTATCCTGAACTGATTTAGCTTTTACTTTCATAGTTTCCTGATCATCATTCTTGTCTTGGGAACCTTTACTTTGATCTTCAGCCTGAGGGATTCTATTTTCTGGTCCTTGGGATTCATGACCTGTTCTATGTCTAAAATTCTATTTATTATTACCCCACTGCCTTTTTTGTGGTTCAATTCCTTTATGACCATGCACTGGCTGACCTGCAAAAATATTTTCTGGTTGACGCAAGCTGCTTATCTAAGCTTTACCTCTGAGATTGTAGTTACTCTTGACTTGGGCAACTGTTGCAGCTGTGAAGGCCCTAATTTCCTCATCAGAAGGTCGTTGTAAGTTACTCAGAAAATTATGCGAGCTCTGAGCATACACATAGCTCTCTTCATTACCTTCATCATAAAAGTTCTGTTGACAGGCCTGAATTCCATCATCTGTACTCTCATCAGCATCATAAAGAGGGTATCCATTGTTTGTGGACATCATATTAACATCATCATCTTGCACATAATGTGGCTCATTGCATTCATTACAAGATGTAGCATTATCACACAAGGACTGAGCAATCATACACTGTGACTGTGAATGTGGCATCTGACAAATTATACACCATGGAATATCATCAACAATATTTACAGCTTTCTTTAGAGGATCAGGAGTTTCTTTGACATGTTGATCCTCTGATTTGTGTTGTTATGGGGGAATATAGGCTTACCATTATGCCAATTGGTATTATAAGGCATATCATGCAATGATGGCCTCTTTTCCTACCTTTGATAGACTTGCCTATCAGGACGTATCCCTTTTTCACTTCTAGCTAGTCTGTAGCTTAGGTCCTTAACAACATTTGCCAATTTGTCTATCTTATCTTCAGGGGCAGATGTATTACCTTGAGTGTTCTGAGGCTTGTTTGGATTCTGCAGAATTTTCACATCATCCCTTCTGTTAGTCTTGCCTGATGCTTTCTTGTTGTTCTTAATATTTACTGCAATTCTGAAAGCATCCCTGATAGTAGCAGGACTTTTATCTCTTAATCCATATACAGTTTTTGCATCAAAGGCGTTGATATACAATATTATGCACATAGGTTCATTTGGCCTCATGTGATGTGGCAATTTGTTTAACACTTTAGTAAATCTTGCATTAAAATCTGCAACCTGCTCATTTGACCCTTTAGTGATACTGGTAAACTCATTTACAAAAAAGCTAGGGTCAGTTTTGTCACCATACTGTTCCTTGAACATCCTTTTAAAATCATCCCATGATGAAATACTCTGGTCAGGCATATTCTTATACCATTCCCTTGCCTCATCTACTAAAGATTGCATGAATGACTTCATGAAAACATCCTCATGTTCAACCTTAAAGTTATCCATGACATTTTGAAAGGCCTTTAGATGATCTTCTCCTGACACTGTGTTGTTTCTTGAAATTTTAGGCACTTGCAGCCTCAGATGCTTGTCAATGGGGTTAGGATACCTAGGAATACCATCAAATACCAGCTATCTGAATCTATCTAACTGCATGGGCTGTCTATCAAACTGATTAATATTAATATTTCTGTTTGCATTCTGGTTTCTTACATTGTTCAGTGGTATCCTAGCATCATTCACATTTTGTCTCTCATCATTATGCTGATGTTGCACTTCATTTCTCTGTTGATGTCTCTGCACATTTGCATTCTCAAGGGTAGGAATTGAATTATTTTGGGCAGCCCTTAAAGCTTGCACTTTCTTCCTCAGGTCATCTCTGATTGTTATTGCCTGCTGATATTCGAACTCGGCCCTTAAGCTCCTAATTTCATCAGCTAGTTCTTCCTTGCTAGGCCTAGAGGAGGATGGTTTTACCATATTCTGATCTTCATCTTCATCATCCCTCAGAGACTCTGCCTCTTCAAACCTTTCACTAGGGTCTAGAAATGGGCATTCTTGGAACACCTCTGACCTCATTCTCACGCTACCACCCTGTTGCCTCTCATATGCACCCTGAATATCAGCTTCTGCATTTGAAAAGTAAGGCACATGCTGTCCTGATGGCCTAGGGTTATCTTGCATATCATCATTTTTTCTGGGGAACCCTCATGACTGACTGAGACAGCTCCCTTTCTTCTGTACATCATTCTTCTTGTTACTGGTAACTCTTTAAATAAAGGATTTTGTTGGGATCTTCTCCCCTGCATATAAGTTTTACTTTGACCGGTTGGGAGATTACTTCGGAGTCACCACCTATTACTAGGAACTATTTTCTTTTAAAAATCAGGGTTCTTTCACAAACTCCCCAGCAGAGTCACCAATTTCTGTTGGTGACTCGGATGGGCACACAGATATTTCACCAGGGAGGACAAAAATAACAATTTTTAAATCACCATCCCCAGCAGAGTCGCCAATTTCTGTTGGTTACTCGGATGGGTCACAAGATATAACCCTTTCTCAAATTTCCTTCCCCAGCGGAGTCACCAATTTCTGCTAGTTTTTTCCCAGACTGGATGCTTATTCCCAGATTTCCCTACAAGGTAGCCATCAATGATCAACAGGATCTCTGGGCCAGGGGCCAACAGTGTAGGAGATAGACTCTATATTTTATCTCCTCTTCTTCTTCAGGCTCTGCAAAACCTAGGGGGTTATTCCCTACTCAACATCCATGAGGATATACATACAAGGCTGGGATGCTGACAGAAAGTAGATAAGTCCTCCTGTAAGTAGACCAAAACTGTAAGATAAGAGCAAAGGGGCTAGCTTTGGGCCTATTTGCAGTTGTAGACAGAGGACTGAGGATCCTAAAACTAATTCTAATGTCCTAATGGTTGTTTTAGATTTTGATTTTGATTTTAAGTTTGGATGCAAAGCTGGACATGGTTGTAACACAAATACAAAGCAAGATTGGTGCCTATCCAGGGCCTGGAGTCAGTAGGCATACACTTGTGAATGATATGCATGAACAACTAAAACAAGATTTTAGGGGGACACATATGATACCTGCCTTACAGATATCTCCAATACAGAGTGTTAAGCTATCTATACTTATGGCATCCCTACTGCAGTATACCCTTCCCAATGTTCAATATGAGAACAATTTAATTTACCCCTTGAGCAGAAGTTAAGAGATCAGACATTCAACACAGGAATTCTATGTTCTAGAGTCTCAAACATTGCTTAAATATCCAGACTCAGAAGAAAGATACATGCAATACTGGAGACAGAATTAACAAAACACATGCTAACATAGCATTTCTCATATAAAATTAACCATGAAATCAGTGGATTCATGCAAAAAATGTACAACAAGAGATACATAAACTCACAGGTTTTGCTGTATAGAGCAACCAAATCAGTTGTATTGTATTACAGAGCCAAATGTTCAACTTTCAACAACCTAAAATGAGTAACACTTCCTACTTATAACAGCCAAAGAAGCGTACTCAGCATTAATTACATGGCTTTGACAAAAAATTTGCCAGATACAGATCCTTCAAAGGAATGGCGCTCAAAATTTATTGTTGCAGAGACAGAAAGTAGACAATGGTGGCCTCGAGCCCTATGCCACCATCTGGAAGTCCTCACGCCAAAAATCAGGTACATGACTGTTCAACAACTCGCCCCTGCTACAATCGCCATTGATGGCTCAACCACCCGCGGCCGCTTGAAAACCATCGCAGCACTTCAAAAAAGAAATTCCCGCCAAAACGCATTCTATCGCAGTTTCAAATTATATAGGGAGATTAGTCCCACATGCACGGTGAGGAGATCACTTTAGTAGTTTAAAAGCATAGTCACTTACATAATAGGTGTCGAGCGCTTTTGCCACACTCGACACACTCTCCTCCACCCAAAGCCCATCACTGAGATCAACACCATCGGCCAAGCCCACGAATCTCCTACCGACATCAATTGTCCTGCCGACCGCTACATTACAATCCCCTCCATCGGCCAAAGATGCACCATCGGGCCAACTCTTCATATCTCCGCCGATAGTATGAGTCTCTCCGGTGACTAGCTTGCACCCCGTTAGCAGTTACCATCCTACCACCATCGGCCAGACCAATATCGTCGACCAAGTAAAAAAAACCCCTTGGCCGACACAGCCAATCACGCTGATAAACAACTCCTGAAAGCCTCCAACATCCCCATCGGCCAGAGAAGAACCATCGGCCTAGCCAAAAGCTCCTTCACCGACAGACCAACTCTCACCGATGACCACTCCAAATCCTCATCAGCCTGACACTACCCCATCAGCGGACCCTCCAACCGCTAACCCGATATGCAACCTTACTCCGATGGCATTCCCCATCGGGGTGACTTCCTTCCATTGGCAAACCATAAAAGACTGCTGCTGATAGAACAACTCCCGCTGATAACATATCAGCTTCCCCCTTCATCGGTCAGACCCTCCACTGTCAGCCCAACGCAATCCATCCTCACCGACAACACAAGTCACGCCAAAGACCACCTCCGTCGGTGTGACTTACACCGTCGGAGCAACCAAAATCTCCCCAGCCGATCACAATAGTCTCGCCGATGCACCAACGAGCTACACTATGCTCCTCCATCGGTCAGACACACACCAATGACTCCTCATCGGCCAAACCTCCCGTCGTCAGCATAACTCAAACACTCAGGCCGACAATACAGCTCTCGCCGATAACATATCCATCGGCCAAACATTGTATATCGGTGAACAATCCAATGGTTAGCCCGATAGTCCATGTCACACCGAAACCAACCTTGCAAACCGCTAACCTTCCATTGGCCAGAGGCAAACCGTCGGGCCAACACTCCACCATCCACCCGATGATGAACATTACGCCGATAAGACCAAAATCATAAGGCTTTGAACCATTGAACCCTAAACCAGTTCAACCCGATGGTTCAAAAGAGAAGTTCAACCGAGAAGTTCAACGCTGATAACACAGATGAACAAAGAATTCACTGACGGAAAAAGATGGAGCCTAAGCCCATGAACTGTTGAACCTTGAACCAAAAGGGTTCAACGCGATGGTTCAAAATGATGGTTCAAGCATAATCTGAGTACCCAAAAAGAAGTTTCGCCGATAGAGAAAATCACAGCGATGAACAAGGAAACTTAGGGCCCAAAAAGGAAAAAACCCTCCAACATCCTGCACTCAGATCCAGACCAAAATTAGTGCTAACACACTTAAAGCTTTCTAAAAGATAGGAATATTAACCTTGAAATTGTCTTCATGTGAGTCCATTGAAAATGGCACTCTATTTTCAACCTTTTAGATTCTTAAAATTTTATGAGATCTAACATATCTCAGAATAAAACATTCAACTTAGAAAATCAGAATAGTCCTTGAAGTTTGAGCAGTACCCAAAATCTACCTTAAATCCTATCATGCCCTCCTTCTAGCGCTAATTTTATGTGTTGATGATGAAGTTACTCACTTACAAACATGAAATATAAGTTACACAACAACCTTTAGTTATCTTGAAAGATACGATGAATTCAAAGAATTCATGATCCCAAGTCTCCATTGATTAGTTTATAATCTACTGATGTTACTCAGTGGTTGATGTGTGTTGTTGTTAATCATTTAGGGGCCTTACGTTGATCAGTAGATTATGTTTCCTACAAAGTTCTTCAATAATTCTACCTCTACACTATGTATTTGCTCAAATAATTTTCCTACAGGTTGATATTTGCAAGATTTCTACCATTATTTGTAATTCCTTGCATGATATTTTCAATACTATATGCATTTAGCTCAAATATGCTAATGATTTTCACTTATCTACGAGATGTCAGCATATTTCTCTATTCTGCTTATTATTTATCATGATTTTGTAGTTATGGAAGTGATTTAATGAAATTAAAATGAGAAAAAAGGGTTAGAGAATGAGATTCCTAAAATTACTTGACTGAGATCACTGATCCACATACATGTTTCGATACAGCAATGAAGAGAAGAAAACTAGAATAATAATTCACCAGAATATTCCAAAAATCCGCATGATCTAGTGCAAATCTTCAAAGGAAAAGTTGACAACAACATGCAATAATATGAAAGCACTTCTATTGAACACAGCATTCACCATTACATATCCAGAAATCAACTTGAAGATTACATAAAGTTTATAATCAGGATGTAATCTGAAGCTTCATCTCCATTCAGTATGCTTTAGAACAAGTACCTTTACAATGATCTGAAGAAAGAACCTTGACATTTCAACAATTCTGTCTTCATTAGTCTTAGTAATCTGATCTCCTATATTAAATTGTCTCGGTCAAATTTTTTATTGATTGACCTTCCTATTTTTTTTTACTAAGTAAAGGGGCTCAATATATAGCTCTGATTATCCCCAATACGGTTCCAAAACCCTAGTTAATCAACGGTCTGCATTTCAAGTGCAACATCCACCAGTGGAAAACAAATCCCACCAAAAACTCTGAGCAACATACCCATATCGAGCATAAGGATGCCCCTTGGAAACCCTAATAGTCACCAAAATAACTATTGTTCCTTTTAATAATGTTTCTTTCATTTTCCTCCGCATTGAAAGCCTTTACTCCTCCTGCTTCGTTTGCGATCTTTTGTAATCCGATTCGCCTCCTATGATGTCATCACCATTAAAGCTCCGTCTTTATATCTACCTGCACGCCTGCAAATAGACAAGAATTAAGCATCATTCTTTAATAAACTAGCAGGAAGATTAAACATTACATTAAATAAGGCTGAAAGTGCAAACACAGATATCAGGTTATGAATCCATGAAAATTCACATATCCAAATACATATACAACATCAAAAATGGTCAGGTCAACCACCGTTGACCAAAAACATGCTATCGGGTTTTAAAATGGCTTCAAAAATCCTCCCTTTTGCTTTCCCGCCTTTTTCCTTGTATCTCATAAATGCATATCGTTTCTTTGTATGTTAGCTTGTACATCGTAAACATTCAAGCGCTAAATATACAAAGACTTTTCCATTTTTAATTTTCTCTTCTTGTCCGGCTTGTATCTCTGCCTTGCATCTTTCGCTTGTATATTTACTTGCATACAAGGCCCAATACATACAAACACCTTTGTAAGTCCCTTTTCGGATTTCAACTTTTTTATAAACCGAAGTTTATTCACTTTCGGCTCCGACACCTGCATAAAGTGCAATGCATCATTTGATATACATTAAGTTAGGATGCATTGGTTTAAACGAAATTTAATCTTTCTTCAGTTCCACGCTATGTATAAAAGCTTTGTATGCCCCAAAACATACATACAAGGTGGAAACATACGACTTAACTTTATTCCATAGTTATTTCAGCTCCAGCTTGCATAAAGTGTTATATGTCACTGCAATGTATAAACTACAATGTATGTATCGACACATACAACAACTTAATGTTAATTCATAACATTTCGGTTCTGCGCATGTATAAAGAGTTGTATATCACCTTTGTATGTCGCGCCTTGCCAAACATACAAACATAACATACATGTGATGGAACCAACCGACTATGCAATCGAACTTTGAAAACCGTCAGGCCCAACTTGTATGTATAAATAGAACATTAACAACATGTATACAAGTAAAACAAATGACCCAATATACAAACCGCTTTGTATATGCAACATACAAACCCGATTGTACATTTTACCAAAATACTCATAACTTGCAAAATACAAGGAATTTTAAGATGGTTCAAAAAGCAACCCCTATTCATTTTTAAAAAGGAATTCACCCATACTTTGTCCTAGTACTTAATGCTTGTTTTTCTTTATTTTCAACATGGTTTGTAACTTCACTTATTTTTTCCTTTACCACCAAGCAGAACAACACACACAAGCAAAGAAACCAGCCACAGCAGGGGTCCTCATTTTGCTAAGGAGTAAAATGGGGCATGTTGTGAACATCACAACAACTAGCAACCAAACAAAACAATCAAATTAAAACCATTAAAGAAAACCAAATGAAATAAATTCATAACTTCCAACAATCTTTTCTACAAATCATTATCCACCTTGAGACTCAATGTATTCAATAAGGTGCATGAATTTTTCAATTCAGTTTAAGTGGGTGCACGTGATTAATAATCCGCATCTTGAAAATTAGTTGAACAAACCAGTGACTAATATTAGCCTACATAGTTGATGTCATTCCTTCATAGCCAACCAGATAGAGCCTTGCTGCCAGCAGGCGTCCATAGCCCCGGTAAGGTTATCTTTACAATTCTCCTAAGTAGAGCCCCACTGCCAGCAAGCGTTTATAGCCCCGGTAGAGTTACTTAGATGGCTTAATCTAGATTTTTAGTAAAATCTATTTTATTATTTTATATTTATTTATTTTATTTTTTTATAGAGATTTCATAAGATATTGCAGTTGTAACTTCATGATGCAAGGAATGGTCACTTGCTGAAATTAAGCTAACAATTGTAATGGTAGCAAGGGTGACCTCTGATTTTTCACCTAATATCTACACTGGTATGTTCAACAAACCCAAGGATTTTAGGTGTGTCATTGTAAGAAACTTTCCTTGAATACTCAACCCACAGTTATTGAATACAAAATTTCACAAGTCAAATAACTTTCTACGTTCATGACAATCACAACAAGTTATGCATAAATTTCAAATAATCAACCTGAATGATCTGAATTTTCTATTGTTTTTAGTGGTTGTTAGTTTGCTCCTTCATACTCTAAATCAAAATAAAGACCCCAACACACATGAAATAACAAGGCAAACAAACAAAACAAGCAGACTGTACAAACAACTACCTACGAAACTAAAAAATCCTACAAGGCAAACAAAACCCAGGAAAAGACCCAAAGACACCTGTATTTGCATACTTCCTTAGATTGAGTAGGAGCATCAGGGCATTAGTTATGGTTCTGATCCTGGAAAATTCATCTTTGTATTCTGAAAAATATTCTTGTATTCTCAATTCATTGTGTTTAACAGAATAACCTCTAATTATCAACAACTGAGGAAGCTCATCATGTTCATTACTAATCCATATTCATGTCTTATCTCTTGAATTTCTATAATCAAAATAGTATTCAACATTAATCACTGTGGAAGGGAAAAATACAACCTGGTGTATTTCTGGCTCTGTTGGACATGCTTGTTTATTGACAGCTGGTCCTCCACCTAACTCTACACTTTCATTGCTTAGCTCAATGTCTGCTTTCACTTCAAATTGAAGGATGTATGACTCTTGATGGATTATTTCTTCATCTTTATCCAGCTTTGTTCCTTCATTCTAGATGTTCAGTTTAAATTGTTCCACCACTTGTTTACACTTCTTTATCAACTCATCTCTATCAAAACTGCTAAATTCAGATCCAGAAACATTATCCTGACAAGCGTTTAATAATTCAATATATTTGTCTAGTGTATCAAGATCAATTTCATATTTATCTTCCCCCTCATCAAATCTTTCTTGCTGATTGTCTAATGACGTGAAACAAGAAGCACTTTCTTCTCTAGGATTTTCAAAAGACTCATACTTACATGCTGCTTCACCCTTATTATAAAGTAGAGAATTCCAATTCTCGCCATAAAATGACTCAAGGAAAGATGTTTCACTATCCTTGTCTTGAAAATCAGTATTGGGATCAAAATCAAAGACTTTATCCTGACAAGTGGTTTCTTCTCTACAAATTTTGAAAGATTCATACATGCACTCTGCCTCACCTTTATTATAAAGTAGAGACCTCCAATTCTCACCATAAAATGACTCAAGGAAAGATGTTTCCTCATTTTTACCTTCTAGAACTGATTCAGCTATTGTATTTTCTAAACAACTCATGATTACAGGTGATGCATCCTCTTTCCATTCTAGACTTTGAGTCTTCTCCAACACGACCAAGCAAGTGTCACAATCCCTTTCTGAATGCTCTTCGTCATGTAATCTGCACCAACTTTCAATCAGGACATCATCAGTGGATAAACCTAATATTTGACTACATTGTATATTTCTAGACAAATATAATTCCAAATCCTTAGAGCGGTCCACTTCAGTGTCTAGACTCCTAATAACTTCTAGTGCTGTATCTTCTTGTTGCTCCAGAATTTCTTCATTTTCCTACCAGACTTCAGCCCTGAACACATCTATAAAAAATATTAGTCCTTTCAAATATAAATCCAACCTTATGAGAAAAGTTGGACAATTAATTTCATTGTGTTCCATAGACTGGTGTATCCTGCAACAACTGGATAAACCAAAGTTAGATAAAATTTGAGGATAAATCCTTTCATTTAAAGCTTTCTGAAAGATAGGAATATTAACCTTGAAATTGTCTTCATATGAGTCCATTGAAAATGGCACTCTATTTTCAACCTTTTAGATTCTTGAAATTTTATGAGATCTAACATATCTCAAAATAAAACATTAAACTCAGAAAATCAGAATAGTCCTTGAAGTTTGAGCAGTACCCAAAATCTACCTTAAATCTTATCATGCCCTCCTTCTAGTGCCAATTTTATGTGTTGATGATGAAGTTACTCACATATAAATATGAAATAAAAGTTACACAACTACCTTTATTTATCTTGAAAGATACGATGAATTCAAAGAATTCATGATCCCAAGTCTCCATTGATTAGTTCATAATCTACTGACATTACTTAGTGGTTGATGTGTGTTGCTGTTAATCATTTAGGGGCCTTATGTTGATCAATCGATTTTGTTTCCTACAAAGTTCTTCAATAATTCTACCTCTACACTATGAATTTGCTCAAATAATATGCCTACAAGTTGATATTTGCAAGATTTCTACTATTATTTGTAATTCCTTGCATGATATTTTCAATACTACATGCATTTAGCTCAAATATGCTAATTATTTTCAGTTATCTATGAGATGTCAACATATTTCTCTGTTCTGCTTATTATTTATCATGATTTTACAGTTATGGAAGTGATTTAATAGAATTAAAATGAGAAAAAAGGGTTAGAGAATAAAATTCCTAAAATTACTTGATTGAGATCACTGATCTGTTGCAAGTATGAGGTGAGCCAGTGTTGTCATTGATGTCAACATACTCATATTACATTAACAAGAAGGATTTGATGAGCTGTGTGCTGAGGATATTGAGAAAGTTAGCCTCAGTTAGGAACAGTGAAGAACAGTGATGAGAAGAAGGCAAATGTATTGTATAGGTTGAGAACCAGAGGATGCGGATTAAAGGGTTTGTAGATATGAGTCTTGAGATGCTTCAGTTAAGATTTCAGAGGTCCGCATGAAGATCTGAAGGAGTTGTGGCTGTCGGTGTAGAACCGGTTCCGGCAAGTATCCAGAGGTGACAGAGGATCACAAAAAGGTCCGGTGAGGTCCGGAATTGTATTATCCTATTCTGCGGATTGGAAGGAGTGTTTGGGATGTCCTTGTGATGTGTCATCCTGATTTGTGTATGATTTGGAGGTCCGGAAGTACCTCTTGCATTATGACAGTGGCGACAGACAGTGTTCTTGAAGTTCCGGATAAGGAAGAGAAGAGATTCCAGTAAGTAAAGAAAGTACGGATGTACCTGGTCATTCAGGCAGGCTTATGAAGGTTCTTGGATCATTTTGAGGTTGTGTTGTCGGTCCGCATTGATAGTAGAGCCCAAAATTAAAGTTATTCTTCCGGATGAAGTTCTTGCTCTGTTTAGCCGACCGGATGAGTTGTTCATCCTGCGAATGTTCTTGTGGTGGCCGACCGGATGTGTTATTCATCTTGCCGATACTCTTATGGTTGTTTGCTGACTTAGATGTTTGTTCCTAAGTCGATGTCTTGTATAAATAAAGGTTTGTGAGTTCATTTCGAGTGTGGATTGTGTGGATGAGTGTGGCATAGCGAAGAGAAGTGCGAAAGGCAGAGCAGAGGTTTTTGGGCTTAAATGGAACTGATCCGGACATGGTAGAGATGTCATTCTCCAGTTCAAGACTGTGATTCTTATCACTTTGTAGACAGTGTGTCTCCTTGTAGGTAGTGGGCCTCTTTGTGAGCAGTGTGCTCGGGCAGTGAGCCCTAATTGGCATGTGCCATTCATTCTTCTTTATTCTTCTAACAGAGAATAATTCTTGGGTTAATCACCCTGTGGTTTTTCCCTTAACCGGGTTTTCCACGTCAAAATCTTGGTGTTCAATGTGTTGATGTTCATCTGCTCTGAGTTTATGCATTATGCTTTCATAGATGGTTAATTGATATGCTGTTAACTAACAAAGAACAATCAAGTGTTTAAAGTAAGAGCAAGTTTTATACAACTGATTCACCCCCCCTCTTAGTTGTATGCCCTAGATCCAACAATTGGTATCAGAGCCACGTTCCTCTGAAAGGAGCTTAACCGCTTGAGGAGATCCAGGATGTCGTCATACAAGAAGGATAGTCCGAAGTTCGATGGAACCAACTTCACTCTCTGGAAAGGTCGCATGAAGTGTCACTTGGAATGTATGGGAAAAGCATACTTGGCTATAGTCTCAAAACCATATGTACCTCCACAAGGTGGTCCGACAACTCTGAATGAGATTACAGATGCTAAAAATAATCTGCGGACCAAGGAAGCCCTACTAAGCGCATTGAATGATTCAGATCTCTCAAATGTTATTGACCTACCAACTACATATGAGATCCTGACTAAACTGGAACTTCTGTATGAAGGAGATGAGTTTGTCAAAAGTGCAAGGTTGCAAAGTCTGAAAGGGAAATTTGAAAGATTGAAGATGAGAGATGATGAAAACATCACTACCTTTATGCCAAGAGTGAATGAGCTGGTATGTGGAATTAGAAATGCTGGTGGAACTCTAGATGAAAATGAGATTGTCTGCAAAATCCTAAGATCCCTTCCTGCTGCCTACAAAATCAAGGTTGCTGCCATTGATGAGTTCAGAGCCCACACAACTGTCACAAGAGAACAACTGGCTGGCAAACTAGCTGCATTTGAAATGACCGAGTTTGGAGATGATCCTCCCAAGACTGAATCTGCTTTCAAAGCCAGTGCCTATGTGAAAGGCAAACAGAGATTTGATCCGGGAGAAAACTCATCAAGGAAAATGTCATGGTATGATCAAGCAAGAAGAGACATAGAAGAAGAAGAAGCAGAAACAGCTCAACTTGAAGCCCTCATTGCAAAGAGACTGCCAAGAGGATCCGGTAAGTATGAAGGAAAACTACCCTTTAAGTGTTTCAACTGCAATAAGATTGGTCATTTTGCTTCAAGATGTCCGGAAAGATCTGCAAGGTCTAATACTAACAGACAAAGGTTTCAAAAGAATTGCTATTATGTTCATGAAGAAGATGACAATGAGGGAGTAACAGATGATGAATCAGAACTAGGAAGCAAATCCGGAAATGAGTGGGTGTTTATTGCCATCAAGGAAGAAGATTCAATACTCTCTGAATCTGTCAATCACAAAGTTGTTGAAAAAGCTTTGGCTGCTCAAGTGGAAGAAAAGGATGATTGGGTTATTGACAGTGGATGTTCTCACCATATGACTGGTGACAAGAATAAGTTCTTGAATTTGGAAAGGTATGAAGGAGGAATGGTAGAGTTTGGTGACAATTCTACTGGCAGAATCAGAGGCAGGGGAACTATTTCCTTTGATGGAAAGAGCAAAACAGGTAACGTACTATATGTTGAAGGATTGAAGCACAATCTTCTCAGTGTTGGTCAGTTAGTGGACAAAGGCTATGATCTCCGGTTCAAGAATGGAAAATGCAGAATCTTTACAAGCTCCGGAACTGAAATTGCATCCGGTACTCAGACAAAAGGTAATATCTTTCATCTGGTTGGTTCAAATAAAAGTTGTTTGTTTGTTCAAATTGATCAGAGTTGGTTATGGCATAGAAGAATGTGTCATGTAAATTTTGATAACATCATCAAGATAAGCAATACTCAGGCTGTAAGAGATCTTCCAAAATTGATGAAACCTACAAATAGTTTGTGCAAAGAATGTCAGCTAGGTAAACAAAGCAGAGTCTCTTTCAAAAGCCAAGATCAGTCTTCTACCGGATTGTTGGAATTAGTACATACTGATCTCTGTGGTCCGACAAGAATCAAGAGTCTGCAAGGTGATAGATATTTCATGTTGTTAATTGATGATCATTCCTGGATGATGTGGGTTACCTTTCTAAAAGAAAAATCAGAAGCATTTGAGAAGTTCAAAATCTTCAAAGCTATGGTAGAGAATCACACCGGATTGAAACTAAAGTGTCTAAGGTCTGATAGAGGTGGTGAATTTACATCTGGTGAGTTCATTGACTTTTGTGAGAAGTAGGGTATAAGGAGATAGTTGTCTGCTCCTAGGACTCCACAGCAGAATGGAGTAGTTGAGAGAAAGAACCGGACCATCCAGGAAGCTGCCAGGACAATGATGTTGGAAGCAAATGTTCCTCAAATGTTTTGGAAAGAAGCTATCAGCACTACAGTCTACACTCTCAATCGAGTTCAAATCAGAAACAACACCGGTAAGACCCCCTATGAACTCTGGTTTGGCATCACTCCTACTGTGAAATATTTCAGAGTATTTGGTAGCAAGTGTTATATTAAAAGAGATGAAGATCTAGGAAAGTTTGATGCTAGAAGTGATGAAGGAATTTTCTTGGGTTACTCCACTCAAAGCAAAGCATACCGGTGTTACAATAAGAGATTGAGGAAGATGATAGAAAGCACCAATGTGAAAGTTGATGAAGGAATTGAGAAGCCTTCAAGATTTTATGAGTTTGATGAAGATGACCAAGACAGTGTTCAAGGAACTCAATCCTCTCTGGTGAGACAGAGTCAGCCTAATCCGGTAAATCAGGAAGAAGAGATAGGTTTGAATGAGCCTGATCAAGAAGCAGCAGTGCAGGATACTCCCAAAATTCTAAGGTATGTAAGACTGAACCACTCTGAAGATCAGATCATAGGTGACAAAAGCAAAGGTGTACAAACTAGAAGGAATGTTGCTCAAAATCAGGATGAATGTTGTCTGATTTCAAAGATTGAACCTAAAACAATAAATGAAGCCTGCAATGATGAAAACTGGACCAAAGCAATGGAAGATGAATTGATGCAAATTGAGAAAAATCATACTTGGGATCTTGTTCCCAGACCTAGAGACAGGAATGTAATTGGAACCAAGTGGGTCTTCCGGAACAAACTAAATGAAGCTGGTGAAGTAATCAGAAACAAAGCTAGATTGGTCTGCAAAGGGTACTCTCAAATAGAAGGAATTGACTTTGAAGAGACTTTTGCTCCGGTGGCAAGAATTGAAGCAGTCAGATTACTTCTTGCATTTGCTGCCTTCAAAGACTTCAAGGTATATCAGATGGATGTCAAGTCTGCCTTCCTAAATGGTGATCTGGAAGAAGAAGTCTACATTGAACAACCGGATGGATTTCAATTGTCTGATAATAATGATATGGTCTGCAAGTTGAAGAAAGCTTTGTATGGATTGAAGCAAGCCCCAAGAGCATGGTATGAAAGGTTGGATAAGCATCTTGTGCAGATTGGATTCAACAAAGGTACTGCTGACAGTAACTTATATTTCAAAATTGATCATGAAAACATTTTGATTGTTGAAGTGTTTGTGGATGATATCATTTTTGGAGGAAGAGATAGTATGTGCAAAACTTTTGCAAATCAGATGAAAAGTGAGTTTGAAATGTCTATGCTTGGTGAAATGAATTTCTTCTTGGGTCTGCAAATTACTCAAACAAAAGAAGGGATCTTCATTTCTCAAACCAAATATGTGAAAGAATTGTTAAGGAAATTTGGTATGGAAGACTCAAAGCCAATGAACACTCCTATGGCAACCGGATGTAAGTTAAGCAAAGATGATGATT
Source organism: Cunninghamia lanceolata (assembly GCA_027924645.1). Lineage (NCBI taxonomy): Eukaryota > Viridiplantae > Streptophyta > Pinopsida > Cupressales > Cupressaceae > Cunninghamia > Cunninghamia lanceolata. The sequence goes on along the minus strand of BSBN01001256.1, from coordinate 8,423,217 downwards.
CTCCAAAGGCAGATCAGACAAAGTATAGATCAATGATTGGTGGATTGTTGTATCTCACTCAAACTAGACCAGATATAATGCAGGCTGTTGGTCTTGTGGCAAGATTCTAGGCTGATCCTAGAGAATCTCATGTTATGGCAATCAAAAGAATTTTTAGGTACTTGAAAGGAACAGTTGAGTATGGTCTATGGTACCCTAGAGATCCGGATTTCTCTCTTCATGCTTACATAGATGCAGATTGGGCAGGAGATGTGGATGACCGGAAGAGCACTAGTGGTGGAGCATTCTTTTTGGGGAAGAGATTGGTTTCTTGGTTAAGCAAGAAACAAGATGCAATATCTCTGTCTACAACTGAAGCAGAATACATTGCAGCAGCAGGTAGTTGCACTCAAATCTTATGGATGAAGCAGATGCTAAGAGACATTAAAGTTGAATATGAGGAGCCTATCACAATTTTCTGTGATAATTCAAGTGCAATTAATATTTCTAAGAATCCGGTATTGCATTCTAAGACTAAGCACATATCTATCAAGTTTCACTTCTTGAGAGAACAAGTGAACAAGGAAGAAGTCAGATTGGAGTATGTTCCCTCCAAGGATCAAATTGCAGATATCTTTACTAAACCTCTTCCCAAAGACTCTTTTGAATATCTCCGGGAGAAGTTAGGGGTCATGGCCCCTCTGGTGATGAACTAGGATGCACTGATGTGCATCAGTCCGGTGGATATCACAGTCATATCTTGTGATCCGGATTGATGATGGGAAGCTGCAACTAAGGGGGAGCAGCTGGTATGATTCTGATGTATGAGAATTGCAAGTATGAGCCCTTTGCCATTGATGTCAAAGGGGGAGAGAAGACATGTGAAAAACAAGTGGTTGATGATCAAAGGGGGAGCAGTAAAGGAAGAGAAGACATGTGAAAAGTTGTTGTTGATAGGGGGAGCTGTGACAGAAAGGAGAAGTTCTTGTCTTGATGGTTTTTCACATCATATGTTGCCATCAATGACAAAGGGGGAGATTGTTGCAAGTATGAGGTGAGCCAGTGTTGTCATTGATGTCAACATACTCATATTGCATTAACAAGAAGGATTTGATGAGCTGTGTGCTGAGGATATTGAGAAAGTTAGCCTCAGTCAGGAACAGTGAAGAACAGTGATGAGAAGAAGGCAAATGTATTGTATAGGTTGAGAACCGGAGGATGCGGATTAAAGGGTTTGTAGATATGAGTCTTGAGATGCTTCAGTTAAGATTTCAGAGGTCCGCATGAAGATCTGAAGGAGTTGTGGCTGTCGGTGTAGAACCGGTTCCAGCAAGTATCCAGAGGTGACAGAGGATCACAAAAAGGTCCGGTGAGGTCCGGAATTGTATTATCCTAATCTGCAGATTGGAAGGAGTGTTTGGGATGTCCTTGTGATGTGTCATCCTAATTTGTGTATGATTTGGAGGTCCGGAAGTACCTCTTGCATTATGACAATGGTGACAGACAGTGTTCTTGAAGTTTCAGATAAGGAAGAGAAGAGATTCCAGTAAGTAAAGAAAGTGTGGATGTACCTGGTCATTCAGGCAGGCTTGTGAAGGTTCTTGGATCATTTTGAGGTTGTGTTGTCGGTCCGCATTGATAGTAGAGCCCAGAATTGAAGTTATTCTTCCGGATGAAATTCTTGCTCTGTTTAGCCGACCGGATGAGTTGTTCATCCTGCGAATGTTCTTGTGGTGGCTGACCGGATGTGTTATTCATCTTGCCGATACTCTTATGGTTGTTTGCCAACTTAGATGTTTGTTCCTAAGTCGATGTCTTGTATAAATAAAGGTTTGTGAGTTCATTTCGAGTGTGGATTGTGTGGATGAGTGTGGCATAGCGAAGAGAAGTGTGAAAGGCAGAGCAGAGGTTTTTGGGCTTAAATGGAACTGATCCGGACATGGTAGAGATGTCATTCTCCAGTTCAAGACTGTGATTCTTATCACTTTGTAGACAATGTGTCTCCTTGTAGGTAGTGGGCCTCTTTGTGAGCAGTGTGCTCGGGCAGTGAGCCCTAATTGGCATGTGCCATTCATTCTTCTTTATTCTTCTAACAGAGAATAATTCTTGGGTTAATCACCCCGTGGTTTTTCCCTTAACCAGGTTTTCCACGTCAAAATCTTGGTGTTCAATGTGTTGATGTTCATCTGCTCTGAGTTTATGCATTATGCTTTCATAGATGGTTAATTGATATGCTGTTAACTAACAAAGAACAATCAAGTGTTTAAAGTAAGAGCAAGTTTTATACAACTGATTCACCCCCCCTCTCAGTTGTATGCCCTAGATCCAACATGATCCACATACATGTTCTGATACAACAATGAAGAGAAGAAAACTAGAATCATAATTCATCAGGATATTCCACAAATCTGCATGATCTAGTGCAAATCTTCAAATGAAAAGTTGACAACAACGTGCAATAATATGAAAGCGCTTCTATTGAACACAGCATTCACCATTACATATCTAGAAATCAACTTGAAGATTACATAAAGTTTACAATTAGGATGTAATCTGAAGCTTCATCTCCATTCATTATTCTTTAGAACAAGTACATTTACAATGATCTGAAGAAAGAACCTTGACATTTCAACAATTCAGTCTTCATTAGTCTCAGTAATCTAATCTCCTATATTAAATTGTCTCAGATTTTTTATTGATTGACCTCCCTATTTTTTTTTTTAACAAAGTAAAGGGGCTCAATATATAGCTCTGATTATCCCCAATACCGTTCCAAAACTCTAGTTAATCAACGGTCTGCATTTCAAGTGCAGCATCCACCGGTGGAAAATAAATCCTGCCAAAACTCTGAGCAGCATACCCATATCAAGCGTAAGGATGCCCCTTGGAAACCCTAACAGTCACCAAAATAACTGTTGTTCCTTTTAATAATGTTTCTTTCATTTTCCTCCGCATTGAAAGCCTTTACTCCTCCTACTTCATTTGCGATCTTTAGCAATCCGATCCGCCTCCTGTGATGTCATCGCCATTAAAGCTCCGTCTTTATATCTACCTGCACGCCTGCAAACAGAAAAGAATTAAGCATCATTATTTAATAAACTAGCAGGAAGATTAAACATTACATTAAATCAGGCTGAAAGTGCAAACACAAATATCAGGTTATGAATCCATGAAAATTCGCGTATCCAAATGCATATACAATGTCAAAAATGGTCGGGTCAACCACCGTTGACCAAAAACATGCTATCAGGTTTTAAAACTACTTCAAAAATCCTCCCTTTTGTTTTCCCGCCTTTTTCCTTGTATCTCGCGAATGCATATCATTTCTTTGTATATCAGCTTGTACATTGTAAACATTCAAGCGCTAAATATACAAAGACTTTTCCGTTTTTAATTTTCTCTTCATGTCTAGCTTGTATCTCTGCCTTGCATCTTTTGCTTGTATATTTCCTTGCATACAAGGCCCAATACATACAAACGCCTTTGTATGTCCCTTTTCGAACTTTAACTTTTTTATAAACTGGAGTTTATTCACTTTCGGCTTCGACATCTGCATAAAGTGCAATGCATCATTTGATATACATTAAGTCAGGATGCATTGGTTTAAATGAAATTTAATCTTTCTTCAATTCTGCGCTATGTATAAGAGCTTTGTATATTTCGCTTTGTATGCCCCGAAACATACATACAAGGCAGAAACATACAACAATTTAATCTCATTTCATAACTCTTCAGTTTCAGCACTTGTATGTGCAATGCATATCAGCTTTGTATGTGTGATACATACAAAGCACAAAACATACGACTTAACTTTATTCCATAGTTATTTCGGTTCCTACTTGCATAAAGTGTTGTATGTCACCGTAATGTATAAACTGCAATGTATGTATCGAGACATACAACAACTTAACGTTAATTCATAACATTTCAGTTCCGCACATGTATAAAGAGTTGTATATCACCTTTGTATGTCGCGCCTTGCCAAACATACAAACATAACATACATGTGATGGAACCAACCGACTATGCAATCGAACTTTGAAAACCGTTGGGCCCGACTTGTATGTATAAATAGAACATTAACAACATGCATACACGTAAAACAAACGACCCGATATACAAACTGCTTTGTATATGCAACATACAAACCCAATTGTACATTTTACCAAAATACTCAAAACTTGCAAAATACAGGGAATTTTAAGATGGTTCAAAAAGCAACCCCTATTCATTTTTAACAAGAAATTCACCCATACTTTGTCCTGGTACTTAATGCTTGTTTTTCTTTATTTTCAACAAGGTTTGTAACTTCACTTCTTTTTCCCTTTACCACCAAGCAGAACAACACACACAAGCAAAGAAGCCAGCCACAGCAGGGGTCCTCATTTTGCTAAGGAGTAAAATGGGGCATGTTGTGAACATCACAACAAGCCTCTTATGAAGAACGAACTGAACAAACTGATTGAGAGTAGCATAATCTTTCCTATTAAGCATATCTCATGGGTTTCCAACCTGGTACCGGTTAGGAAGAAAAATGGAGAGACAAGACTGTGTGTAGATTTTGGTGACTTGAACAAACCTTCCTTAAAATACTGTCATCCTTTGCCTTCCATGGAACATATACTTCAAGTAGTCTCCGGATCAGAGAGGTTTTCCTTACTAGATGGTTATTCTGGTTACAATCAGATATTAGTGAAAGAGGAAGACCAGTATAAAATAGCCTACACCACAAAATGGGGGATTATGGCCTACAAGAAGATGCCCTTCGATTTGTCCAATGCTGGAGCAACCTTTCAAAAGGCTATGGATATGGTCTTTCAGGGCTTAATGTATAAGATTGTCTTAGTCTACCTTGATGACATTACTATTTTCTCCAAAGATGCTAAGGATCATCTAAACCATCTGAGGCAATTTTTTGAGAAATGTAGGGAGTTTGGCATATCACTTAATCCCAAAAAGTGTGTATTTGCTGTCCATGAGGGCGGATTGCTTGGTTATGTGGTGTCAAAATAGGGTATCACCATTGACCCTGGAAGAGTAAGTGTAATTTTAGCTCTCCCCTTACTAGCACACAAGAAAGGTCTGTAGAGTTTCATTGGTAGAATCAACTTTGTTAGGAGATTTATTCATAATATTGTTGATTTGTTAAGTTCACTAACTGCTATGTTGAGAAAGAATGTGTCTTTCAGCTAGACTAGAGAAGGAAAACAGAGCGTTGAGCTTATTAAAGAGGCATTGGTAGTTGCACCTACACTTCTGAATCCTAATTTTTCTAGGGATTTCACTTTGTACGCTTATGGTAATATTGACTCTATTTCTGATATGTTGGTACAGAAGAATGATTTGGGTTTGGAGAAGCCTTTAGCTTTTGTCAATCAAGCATTGAAGGATTATGAGCTAAGGTATACCTTTGTAGTGAAACATGTGCTTGTTGTTATAAGGAGTCTAAAGAAATTTAAACACATGTCTAATAATAAGATTAATCCAATGGTTGCTTATCCAAGTCTGAAGGAATTTCTATTGAGTAAGGATCTCAGTGATAAGAGAGCTGGCTGGGTAACTAAGGTAATGGAGTATGATGTAGACATTAAAGTTACCAAGCTGGTTAGGGGCAAAGGACTGTGTGAACAACTTGTTGATGGTGTTATACACAAAGAAGAACATGAACAAAAAGTTATTCTATCATTGCAAGATGGAAAGCAAATAGTTGCTTCAGTTCCTGTTATTAGCTAGATGCAAGAAATGGTTCATTTTTTGCAAACTGGTCAGTGTTCACAGGGCTTGGATAAATCCAAAAGAAGGTATTTTAGATTACAGTCTATACCTTATGTACTCATTAATGGCTTGCTTTTTAGGAAAGATTTCAATGGAGTATTGTTGAGATGTATTGAACCTAACCAAGTTGAAAGAGTGTTACATGAATTCCATGAGGTGTCAGCTGGAGGCCATTTTTCACTTAGAGCAACAGCTCTTAAGGTGATGAAGGGTGGCTATTATTGGCCCAGTTTGTTTAAGGATGCACACTTGTGGGTTAGAAAGTGCAATAAATGTGCCCTGTTTGCTGGAAAGGAGAAGTTGGCCACCTTACCTTTGCAGCCAGTTTAGATTGAACAACCCTTTATGAGGTGGGGGTTAGATTTTATTGGACTTATAAACCCTCCGTCCAGTGCTGGCCATAAGTGGGTTCTTACAGAGAAAAATTATTTTACTAAGTGGACTGAAGTAGTCACACTTAAAGAGGCTAATGAGTCTGATGTTCTAAATTTTTATGAAGAGCTGGTTTTCAGATTTGGATTCCCTAAGTCTATTATTTCAGACAATGCCCTTTCCTTTGTTGGTTCCAGGATCTCTGATTGGACTGTGAGAAATGGAATTTATTTGAATACATCCTCCAATTACTATCTGCAAGGCAATGTTCAAGTAGAATCCACCAATAAGAACTTAATCAGAATTATTAAGAAGACCATGGAGGGTAACTAGAGAGCTTGGCATAGAAAATTAAAGTTATCATTGTGGGTTGATAGAATTACTCCAAAATGGTCAATGGAGAATTCACCTTTCATGTTGGTGTATGGCAAGGAAGCAAGGCTTCCTATCACACTTGAGTTATCAGCACTTGATTTGGTGAATCAGTTGGACATGTTAGAAGAAGGCCCTATGACAGTAAGGCTAGCTCAACTAGTTGAGCTTGAAGAGACCAGGAATAATGCCATGTGTAATATAGATCATCATCAAGCTTAAATGAAGAGGCCATTTGACAAAAGAGCATCTCCAAGAATATTCCAGGAGGGTGACATAGTGCTGAAATGGGATGAATTAAAGAGCAAACCTGGAAAGCACTCTAAGTTCGATGCTTTTTGGAGTGGGTCATATATTGTTTCAAAATGTAAATAGCATAATGCCTTCCAGCTGTCTAGGCTGGATGGTGACATGGAGCCAATCCCAGTCAATGGGATTCACCTCAAGCATTACTTCTGAGGTATGATCTTAGATGTTTGTACATATTTCATGAAGTTTTTGATGTTAAATAAGTGTTGCTACACAATAGATTATATGTAATTTTCATTTCCCTAAGTGTGGTTGTGCACAGGTTAGTTAGTTGTTTTTGGGTTTGGTTGTGTGGAAGTGATGAAACTGTTATGATGTACTACAGTTGTATGAAATAGGCATCCATCATATGAAACAATGAATACATGTATTCACTATCACACACCATACCTATCTCCCTCATAGAACTGTGATAAATTACAATAGTTTGCTAAGGAGGTGTTCTTGTTGATTACCCCTTCTATTTCATCAAGTAGATATATATCATTAATGACAGTGATTTTTGTTGGTTTACTGTCACCAACCATGCACATGTACTCGATGGATTAGAAGAGGTTGCAATCTGAAGTGAGTTGTAGTAGTGGAAAGGAATGTTTTTCAAGGTTTTTTCAAGTAAGAGTGACTCTATGCCCAACGGATCATTTTAGGCAGTTGGTCTAGGTACTTAGCAGGCAAGCACCATGTACATGTCGCCAGAAATGTTACCCATTTTTATTTTCCAACTCAATTAAGTGGAGTTGGTTAAGTTTTATAGTTTTAAGGGTGCATGTCTATTATTAATGAGTGTTTTGCCAAGAGAAAAATGCCATAAAATAACTTCAGATAAATGCAATTGTTTATAATCAAGAAGAACCATACAACATTGCATATTTTAAAAGGCATTTTCATTATTCATGAATGTCAAATGAAATGCTCCCACACAAGCCGTGGGAATGACTACCATAATGCATTATTAAAGGAAATGATGCATATAGAAATGAAAGCATATACAAAGACAAGGGATCCATCATTGCCTTGTAATGACGCACCCCCACAATTGAGAAGCTTCATCTTCAGCTCCTTCATAGAGGTCACCCTCCTACTCCAAAATGTCTGCAAAGAGATAGGAGAAAATTATGTTAAAGCTTAGGATACCAAATCCTTGCATATACATCATCATTACATGCACAATTTACTCCTATAATGCATTATATCAGTCTGTAATCATCATATGTATCAGAGGAAAATAAAGAACAAATCTGAAACTCATGGTTTTGTCTAACAAGTTTGTCCAATGTGCAGATATAGGTAAAGTTTCATTACTGATTACTTCATTTAGAATTGCATTATGTCAGGTAAAGTGGGCTCCCACAAGGGTTGAGCCCAACATACTATTATTTTTTATACAAGAAAGAATTGATTTTCAATCTCAATATAAACAAGCCAGTGTCAATTGAGTCAAAGAATCAGCATTGAAGTTAAAGAAATGCTATAGGATGACAAACAGTGACACACAATGTTGTTATAAGAGCATTCATGGATAGTCATCATAAAGCTACAACAGGCTGCTCAATTATCTGAGTGATTGAATTTCAAATGTAATGCAGATGTTTTCTCATTTTCATACATTCAGGAAGTTTAGAGACAAAAGTAGGATCTTGTGATAGCCTTTCAGATGAAGAAATATATCCAATTAAAGATCATTTTGCAATTCATCAATTTAAAGTGTTTTAGTACATGACAACACCTTTGTGCTGGTGAAAAGTGCATTATCCAGTGCCAACATGGTAGTTTTGGTCTAACACATCATTCTAGGACATATAGAGTACAGTATCAACATGTAAAAGCTTGCAAATATGTATCATAAACTATAACAAATGCTTTCAATTCATCATCTTCAGAAGAAAACAAATGTGTATCACAATGTTGCATCAGATAAAGGATAGTCGTCAACATGAAGGTAGCCATAGTAACACCATGTCACATCTATAAGAGGTAGCTTATCAAATATTTGCCATGTGTTATAAAGTACCAATGAACTACAAAAAGGTAAGTGTTCATATCACCTGTGTATATGCACTGTTCAAATGTTATCATTAAGCAAAGATGCTTTTGAAATGAAGAGTTATAGCACATGTTCATCATGGGCTGAGCAAAGTATGTACAAGATGAACAGATCAAATGACACCTTCACCAAGTTAAAACATGCTAACGAGCTATATGATAACCCTATATATAGCTCGTTAGCATGTTTTAACTTGGTGAAGGTGTCATTTGATCTGTTCATCTTGTACATACTTTGCTCAGTCCATGATGAATATGTGCTATAACTCTTCATTTCAAAAGCGTCTTTGCTTAATGATAACATTTGAACAGTGCATATACACAGGTGATATGAACACTTACCTTTTTGTAGTTCACTGGTACTTTATAACACATGGCAAATATTTGATAAGCTACCTCCTGTAGCTGTGACATGGTGTTACTATGGCTACCTTCATGTTGATGATTGTCCTTTATCTGATGCAACATTGTGATACACATTTGTTTTCTCCTGAAGATGATGAATTGAAAGCATTTGTTATACTTTATGATACATATTTACAAGCTTTTACATGTTGATATTGTACTCTATATGTCCTAGAATGATGTGTTAGACCAAAACTGCCATGTTGGCACTGGATAATGTACTTTTCACCAGCACAAAGGTGTTGTTATATACTCATAAACACTTTCAATTGATGAATTGCAAAATGATCTTTAATTGGATATATTTCTTCATCTGAAAGGCTATCACAAGATCCAACTTTTGTCTCTAAACTTCCTGACTGTATGAAAATGAGAAAACATCTACATTACATTTGAAATCCATTCACTCAGATAATTGAGCAGCCTGTTGTAGCTTTATGATGACTATCCATGAATGCTCTTATAACAACATTGTGTGTCACTATTTGTCATCCTATAGCATTTCTTTAACTTCAATGCTGATTTCTTTGACTCAATTGACACTGGCTTGTTTATATTGAGATTGAAAATCAATTCTTTCTTGTATAAAAAATAACAGTATGTTGGGCTCAACCCTTGTGGGAGCCCACTTTACCCCACATACTGCAATATTAAATAAAGTAATCAGCAATGAAACTTTACCTATATCTACACATTGGACAAACTTGTTAGACAAAACCATGAGTTTCAGATTTGTTCTTTGTTTTCCTTTAATACATAGGATGATTACATACTAATATAATACATTATAGGAGTAAATTGTGCATGTAATAATGATGTATATGCAAGGATTTGGTATCCTGAGCTTTAACACAATTTTCTCCTATCTCTTTGTAGATATTTTGGAGTAGGAGGGTGACCTCTATGAAGGAGTTGAAGATGAAGCTGCTCAACTATGGGGGTTCGTCATTACAAGGCAATGACGGATCCCTTGTCTTTGTATATGCTTTCATTTCTATATGCATCATTTCCTTTAATAATGCATTATGGTAGTCATTCCCACGGCTTGTGTGGGAGCATTTCAATTGACATTCATGAATAATGAAAACACCTTTTAAAATATGTAATGTTGTATGGTTCTTCTTGATTATAAACAATTGCATTTATCTGAAGTTCTTTTATGGCATTTTTCTCTTGGCAAAACACTCATTAATAACATACATGCACCCTTACAACTATAAAACTTAACCAAATCCACTTAATTGAGATAGAAAATAAAAATGGGTAACATTTCTGGCGACATCTACGTGGTGCTTGCCTACTAAGTACCCAGACCAGCTGCCTACAATGATCTGTTGGACATAGAGTCACTCTTACTTGAAAAAACCTTGAAAAACATTCCTTTCCACTGCTGCAACTCACTTCAAACTATAACCTCTTCTGATCCATCGAGTACATGTGCATGATTGGTGACAGTGAACCAACAAAAATCACTGCCATTAATTATATATATCTTCTTGATGAACTAGAAGGGGTAATCAACAAGAACACCTCCTTAGCAAACTACTGTAATTTATCATAGTTCTATAAGGCAGATAGGTATGATGTGTGACAATGAATACATGTATTCACTGTTTCATATGATGGATGCCTATTTCATACAACTGTAGTACATCACAACAGTTTCATCACTTCCGCACAACCAAACCCAGAAACAACTAACTAACCTATGCATAACCGCACTTAGGGAAATGAAAACTGCATCTAATCTATTATGCAGCAACACTTATTTAACATCAAAAACTTCATGAAATATGTACAAACATCTAAGATCGTACCTCAGAAGCAATGCTTGAGGTGAATCCCATTGACTAGGATTGGCTCCATGTCACCATCCAGCCTAGACAGTTGGAAGGCATTATGCTATTTACATTCTAAAACAATATAGGGCCCACTCTAAAAAGCATCAAACCTAGAGTGCTTTCTAGGTTTGCTCTTTAATTCATCCAATTTTAGCACTATGTTGCCCTCCTAGAATATTCTTGGAGATGCTCTTTTGTCAAATGACCTCTTCATTTGAGCTTGATGATGCTCTATATTTCTCATGGCATTATTCCTGGTCTCTTCAAGCTCAACTAGTTGAGCTAGCCTTACTGTCATAGGGCCTTCTTCTAACATGTCCAGCTGATTCACCAAATCAAGTGCTGGTAACTCAAGTGTGATAGGAAGCCTTGCTTCCTTGCCATACACCAACATGAAAGGTGAATGCCCCGTTGACCGTTTTGGAGTAATTCTATCAGCCCATAATACTAACTTTAATTGTGTATGTCAGGCTCTCTGGTTACCCTCCATGGTCTTAATAATTCTGATTAAGTTCTTATTGGTAGATTCTGCTTGGCCATTGCCTTGCGGATAGTAATTGGAGGATGTATTCAAATAAATTCCATTTCTCATAGCCCAATCAGAGATCCTGGAACCAACAAAGGCAAGGGCATTGTCTGAAATAATAGACTCAGGGACTCTAAATCTGATAACCAGCTCTTCATAAAAATTCAGAACAACAGACTCATTGGCCTCTTTAAGTGCGATTGCTTTAGTGCACTTAGTAAAATAATCTGTGGCTATAAGAACCCACTTATGGACATCATTGGATGGAGGGTTTATAAGTCCAATAAAATCTAACCCCCACCTCATAAAGGGCTGTTTAACCTGAACCAGCTGCAAAGGTAAGGCTACCAACTTCTCCTTTCCAGAAAATAGGGCACATTCTTTGCGCTTTCTAACCCACAAGTATGCATCCTTAAACAAACTAGGCCAATAATATCCACCCTTCATCACCTTAAGAGTTGTTGCTCTAGGTGAAAAATGGCATCTAGCTGACCCCTCATGGAATTCATGCAACACTCTTTCAACTTGGTTAGGTTCAATACATCTCAACAATACTCCATTGAAATCTTTCCTAAAAAGCAAGCCATTAATGAGTACCTAAGGTATAGACTGTAATCTGAAATGCCTTCTTTTGGCTTTATCCAAGCCCTACAGACACTCACCAGTCTGCAAAAAATGAACCATTTCTTGCACCTAGCTAATAACAGGAACTGAAGCAGTTGTTTGCTCTCCATCTTGCAATGATAGAATAACTTCTTGTTCATGTTCTTCTTTGCTGATAACACCATCATCAAGTTGTTCACACAATCCTTTGCCCCTAACCAACTTGGTAACTTTAATGTCTACATCATACTCCATTACCTTAGTTACCCAGCCAGCTCTCTTATCACTGAGATCCTTACTCAACAGAAATTCCTTCACTCGGATGAGCAACCATTAGATTAATCTTATTATTAGACAACATGTGTTTAAATTTCTTTAGACTCCTTATAACAACAAGCACATGTTTCTCTACAAAGGTATACCTTAGCTCATAATACTTCAATGCTTGACTGAAAAAAGCTAAAGGCTGATCCAAACCCAAATCATTCTTCTATACCAACATAGCAGAAACAGAGTCAATGTTACCATAAGCATACAAAGTGAAATCCCCAGAAAAATTAGGATTCAGAAGTGTAGGTGCAGTCGCCAATGCCTCTTTAATAAGCTCAAAGCTCCGTTTTCCTTCTCTAGTCCAGCTGAAAGACACATTCTTTCTCAACATAGCAGTTAGTGGACTTAACAAATCAGCAATATCAGGAATAAATCTCCTAACAAAGTTGATTCTACCAATGAAACTCTGCAGACCTTTCTTGTGTGGTGGTAAGGGGAGAGCTAAAATTGCACTTACTCTTTCAGGGTCAATGGTGATACCCTATTTTGACACCACATAACTAAGCAATCTGCCCTCATGGATAGAAAATACACACTTTTTGGGATTAAGTGATATCCCAAACTCCCTACATTTCTCAAAAATCTGCCTCAGGTGGTTTAGATGATCCTTAGCCTCTTTGGAGAAAATAGTAATGTCATCAAGGTAGCCTAAGACAATCTTGTACATTAATCCCTAAAAGGCCATATCCATAGCCTTTTGAAAGGTTGCTCCCGTAATGGACAAATCAAAGGGCATCTTCTTGTAGGCCATAGTCCCCCATTTTGTGGTGAAGGCTGTTTTATACTGGTCTTCCTCTTTCACTAATATCTGATTGTAACCAGAATAACCATCTAGTAAGGAAAACCTCTCTGATCTTGAGACTACTTGAAGTATCTATTCCATGGAAGGCAAAGGATGACGGTCTTTTAAGGAAGCTCTGTTCAAGTCATGAAAATCTACACACAGTCTTATATCTCCATTTTTCTTCCTAACCGGCACAAGGTTGGAAACCCATGAGGTATGCTTAATAGGAAAGATTATGCTACTCTCAATTAGTTTGTTCAGTTCCTTCTTCATAAGAGGCTCTAACTTAGGATTCAATGGCCTCTATTTCTGCCTGACAGGCTTAGCATTAGGCTCAAGCTCAATAGTATGTTGAGCAAGTTGGGGATCAAAACCTTTTAAATCACTATACTCACATGCAAAAATGTCACTAAATTCTTGAAAAAGATGAATAAATGCTTGTTTTTCTTTTGCTGTACATACCTTGCCTAGTTTAAGAAGCTTACCCTTGAAGACCTTAACCTCTTCATAGTGATCTTGTTGAACTTGTATGCTGGCCTTGGGTTTTGTAGCTTCATCATCAGTATTAAAAATGGACTCTAAGGTGACCAAACCCTTTGGCATCTTGTTATTCTTGAGCTGAATGATTTGGTCACTGTACTGGTGTTGTAGCTTCTCTTGGTTAGTATGAGAGAATTTAGCTTCTTCTCTTAAGAAGTTCACAATTTGTTGGTCACTTTCAAACACTTGCCAGTGTTTGTTATTATCAAGTACAACAGGCCTAACAACAACCTTAACATGCTAATTAATCTTACCACTACTAATCTCTTTTGGAATGTCATATTCAGCCCCTATAGCAGCTAGCCTATCAACATGTTTATTCTGATTTCTAGGTATGGATATCAAATTAAATGCATCAAATCCTTCCAAGAGGTCCCATAGTTTATGCTTGTAAGATTTAAGCAAATCATTTTTTGTAATATTAAGGTTTCTCACCTGATTAACAACTAATTCGTTGTTCCCATAAAATTTCAAATAGCTAATACCCTTTTGTCTTGCCCATTCCAAGCCTTGAATAAGAGCTTCTTATTCAGCCACATTGTTAGTATAGCTAAAACATAATCTAAAATCTGAATAGTACTTCTCACCCATTGGGGAAACAAGGATGCATCCACCATCAGCACCCACTTTACTCCTTGAGCGATCAAAAAATAGTTCCCAGACCTCATTATCTTGCTGCCCATCTTGTTGTTCTGCACCTTTTTCAATGTTAGGCATAAATGAATCAGCTTCATGCATCAAATACACACTCAAACCAGCCTCTTCAAGGTGCTCGCATGGACCAACCCCATGAGTCAGATTTGCCCACTCATCAAGAAGAACTTCTGGTATACCTTCAATTTGTGTACTACCTTCTTGAACAGCGGGCTGCTCCTCTTGTTCACTTGCAACCAAGTTGGCATCGATGGGACGTGGAGTGTAAGGCTCAATATGGTCTTTGGAAATGGATTCTAATTTGATAGTCACCTTAGTGCCATACCTTGTTCTAAATAGCATATGAGACCAATCTGAGGACAAGTAACTTCCTATTTTTGTAGTAAAATCTCTTGACAAACAAATAGCAAAATAAGGAGGTAACTCAATGACATAGATGTCTTGTGGGATAGAGAAATTTGGACAGGCATGAAGAGTCAAACTTAGTCCCTTTATGACACCTACTATACTAACAGCAGTCCCATCTAGCTGAACAACTCCCTTCTCTAATGGCTCATATTCAATTCCTAACTTATTAACGATCTGTTTGGGCATGACTGAACTACTAGCACCCGAGTCAATCATGCAGTTATGGACTAAATGATCTTCTATGATCAAAGACACATAAAATGGTGGGGGCTTAACCTTTGAAGCTTGTTGTTCTTTATCATTTCCAGTGGTATTTGTCAACACAACCTTAGACTTATCTATACTAGACTCTTGAGACAAACTTAAATTTGATAAGGTTGATTGAAGCAAGTCCTTTTGGCCAAGGATACTTAGGGAATCCCACATAGACATAGATACATTCACTTTTTTCATATGCTTAAGGATATTAAAAGCAGATGTACTTGACTTAACTTGGCCTTTGGGGGCAATCACATCACCTTGAGTAAAAGCTAGCTGAACTGGTGGATTAGGTTGCTCCTTGCTTACCAAAGACTGACTTCTTGGCAAAATTTGAATCTTCTCAGCATTTGATGGGCCAGAAACACCTTGATCCATGTTTGGCACTTGATGCACATGAGTTTGAACTTTATCAAACTGTTGTCCTTCATCTATAGTCCTCTTCTTGTTGCGTGTATTGGCTGCAATTAAAGAACCAACTTGGTTCATACCACAGAATTCTTCTCCTTGCTAGTTTAGGAGTGTTGTCTCATGTATTTGTTCTTCTTATTGCTGCATAGGAGCTTCTATAGGCACATTAGATTACACTGTTGGACTATTTTGAACCATCAAAGCTTGGTTTATCACCCCATTAGCATAGGTACTTTGGTTATGGGGCTGATTATGACTAGCACTAGTCATAGTCCTGAGCCAAATTGTTTTGCATGGGTACAATTTCCTTTGAGGAACTAGCAGTGTTTGGGTTGTAAGCTTGATAAGGCCTAGAGTTAAAGGCTTGACTTGGACCTTGATTATTTGGCTGATAAGGAGGCCTATTTGACTGGTTTTGATGGTAATTAGATTGAAATGGGGGCTGATAAGGCCTAAAACTTTAAACTTGCTGCCTCTTAAGGTTCACTATCTCGTTACCAAAAGATTATAACAGCCCTTTGATCTCCTGTAACTCAAAAGATTAAGGTTGAATAGTATATTCCTGGTTATTAGGCTGGATATTAGGCACTGGTAATGCTGGTGCAGCTGGTATAATAGCTATAAGAGGCACATGCATTGGTATTGTTGGCTGAATAGCATGGAATATTGGCAAAGGAGATCTAGGAGCAATTTTACTAGCCTGTATGAGGTTGTTCTCAACTCTTATAGCTATAGCATAAGCTTGAGGTAAGGAATCTCCTCCCATAGATTGAACCATAACAGAAATATCACTATTTAAATCTCTCAACTAATATAAGAAAGCATGGTCAGCAGTAGGCCTTACCGTTTGTGGGATTCTATCCTATGTCTTCTGAAAACAGTGGTTGAAGTCTGACATAACCTCGTGGGGAGCCCTCTTAATTGGAGACAGCTGCTCCACCAATGACAAATGGTTTGATTTGTCTTCGAAGAAACTGCATAGCTCCTCTCCTAAATGATCCCATGATGCGGAGGTAGGAGGACAAAACTCAACTCTTCATATTATCCAAGGCAATGTACTCAAAAGTCATGCCTCTAAGCATGACTGGAGGCATTCTTGACTTACCTTGCAATAACACATTTTGAGAAACCATCAACAATATTACCTTGGCAAACTTTGGAAGACTTTCAACCAACTCAACATATGAAATACAGTCTCACAAGCCCTTCTTCCAGTTTAGTACCCTCAACAATAACCTATTTCTCTTATTTACTGTCCAAACTCCTAGTAGCCATGCCTATCATAACTGTCATGGATATCTCTCAGATTAGCCTTCATTCTAAGACTATAAAGGCATTTTTGGACAGCCTTTATACCATTTTAAAACATATCAAAAATTAAGATACGTTTATTTTGTAACAACACTCCAAACCAATGACTATCATGCTCCAATAAGGCCTAAATAGGCTTCCAAACTGTCACTCTTGTGTCATTCTTGGTGTTCTTCCAATACATGGATCCTGCAGCCTTTACCATGGATTAAAAAACATTTAAAACATCTTATTTAACCCCCTTCTAGGGTTTACAATGATTATTCAGACACACTATTGCCCCATACTCAGTCATGACAGTGACTGTTACACTCAGTCTTGACAGAGTAGAGTCATTTAAGGGTATAAGCCTGCATTCCTTCATCAATTCTAACTTGAATAATGTGTTAAGACTTCAATAGATATCTTCCACAAACTAAAGCCACCATACTGAAGGTTCACTCCACAATAAAACATCAAAAATCACATTATCTCTGCCCTTTACCAGTCTGAAACAGAGCAGGACAGCACTAGGGCTTCCATGTTTCATATGCTAACCTTCATCACTTGATCTAAAACTTTGGAATTTAAAAGAATATGTAAAAATAAGCCTTCTTACCAAAAACTAAGATTTTCCACTGATTGAAATGGGAGAAACACAATTTCTTAAGTCACTGTTTACCCTAACAGGGGTTTGACAGTTTTTTAGAAAAATACCAATATCTTCTTCAAAAATACACTAAAATGCATGAAATAAAAAGAAAATGGAAGGTGATTGAATGTGCTATCACTTACAACCAATTAGGCATCATTTCTTATCTATACTAGGCCGTACACAGTTAAGAAACAGTGAATTTCTAAGAGAATATACAGAAAATAGTGTTTTAATTTGATCAACTTCATACATTCAATACCCACGCCATCTCAAATGGTTACAAAGCCTTTTAAAGGCATTCCCCACATGACTCTTCAGTTTCTAACTAACTTGGAACAACCTAAGAGCCAAATGACCCTTCATCTTCCATGCATTTTACATTTTTGAAAGACAACTTTTCATATTTTGCAAATGAACATAAAACTTGAACATTTAACACTCCTAATTACCTAAACACATAACAATGACTTGATTGACCTCATTACAATGTTGAATCATTAAAAATTTAATCAAACTCCAAAGATTGGTCTATGGAAACATTAATTTGTCAAGGTGCTCCTGCACCATCCCATGAATCTATGGAGTTAACTGGTAGGCTTCTAAACCACTGCAAATCCTTCCCTTTGAGGGAAGCTGCTAACAATCTGATTGCAACATTTTCTTCTATCACATGATGGACAGCACATATGTTTGCAACATCTTTTATATGCTCATCTAGAGTAGTTTGATCTTCACCATTAAAATATGGTTAACTTTTCAAAGTAGCTACAGGAATGTCATCATGCTGAGCTAATATTAGTGGGTTGGCTTGGTTGAATGCAACAAATAGCTGATTTCTAGCTCCAGGAATCATTGTAACTAGGATTCTTGGGGCAATATGAGTTCTAACAGCAGGAAGAGTAGACTTGGCTCTCCTAGAATAAACATGATTTTTCTTGGGTTTCTCAGCTGTTATCCCTCTTCTCCTAGGTGGGGATAATTGCAAATACTTAGGATGAAGGACTACTTCTGGTTTGTATCCTTTTCATAAGCTAAAATGCACAAGTTTTACTAAACAAAAGCTCAGAGTCATCAGATATGCATATTTCAACCTCTTATAGGTCTAAAAATTACTTGTTGCATATCAAAACCAGCAATAACAATGTAATATTTGAACTGTTTTGATTCTAATAGTCCCACCGGGCATGCCAAAAACTGTATATAGTGAACATCATAAGTGTATATATGCTGCAACAGTGAGGATTTGAAAGCACTTTTTTGTTGCCTTTGAGGAATAAAGCATCATATGACAGGGTACATTTGGGACTGCATATAGAGCACTTGGCCCAAGCGATGGACAAGCAGTGGTCACCTTGTAAAACAGTATGCTCAAAAGAATGTAATCTTCACACAGAATAATAGAAGCCTAATCATGTTGAAGGAAAAGCATCTACAGGTGAAAATGAAGAGTTTGGAGCTTATGAAAGCTTGTATTTTGCATTGTAGCCAAAGAAGAATAGTGTGATGCCATTATTTTCTACATATAGAAAATGAGGAAAAAACCAGTTCATATGGCCAAGTGTGGCTGCCAGAGAGTTTTATTATTTTACAAACCCATATCATATTTTGCATGGTGCAGATCAGTTATAAAAGAGATACATGGTTCAAACCCTTTTGAGGTTTTTAAGACAAAAGCAAATGCTCAAGAATGATGAGGAAGAGCTCATATAAACATAAATACAGTTACAGCCACAGCCTGTAGATATCTAGTGGCCTTTGTAATGCTTCTACACAGAATGGACAGAGAGAAATGCATTCATTTTAGACCTCTAATCCTATGACAAGCGTCATATCAATGGAGTAATCAAAGAAAAGATACAAAATTTGATGGACAGAGAGCTTACCATTATGAAGATATATATGCAGATAAGCCGTGGGTTTTTCCCTTGTAGGGTCCAAAATGAGCTCAAACCAGTACAATCACGGTGGCATCGAAACACAGGAGTTACCGATAGCAAGATAAACACAATAAAAATACTCAGAAGTGTAAGAAATACCAGATAGAGTTCGTGTCCTGTAGGGCCAGATTGCATAGAAAATGATGAACATCAATTTCAAGTTTTATAATGCTTTACCTTGTATTTTTTGTCAAAGATCTTCATCAAACTTCTCAAGAAACAACATGAAATCGAAGGATAACAAGCTCCCAAACCCTTGTCCATGGCGGCCAAAGAGAGCAGATGTTCACGAAGAATGAAAACACAAGAAAAGATCCATCAAAAACTAGTCAAAGCCGCGGCTTTAGAGGCCCAAAATCACCTTCAAATCAAGAAAAATGGAGGTCAAAATCTCAGTTTTGATAGTAAAAGCAACTTACCATGCACTTTAGATAGAAAATCTGCATGGAAACACTCAAAATCGACAAAAATGGTGCAGATTGAACTTCCAAACCCTAGTACAGCCCACGGCTGGGCAGAGAGCCTTTTCTCCAAAAGTTAACAATGCAAATGATGTGGAAAGGTAGGGCATCATTGTTTTGGTGTTAGGGTTGCTTTGGAGCCCTAAATTCGATTGTGATTTTTATCACATCAAAATACATTTTCATGCCTTAAGAAATACCCATTGTGGTATGTGCTCATCTTGCATATGTTAAGTCCTCATGATAAATACATTTTTATGCCTTGGGTCCTTTTGCATATAATGTTTAGACTTTATACCTTCAAGGCTCATTCATATACATTTGAAGATAAACACATATGGTAAGTATACCTTGTAATGGTAAGGAGAGTCTTGTTTGTGCATGGGAGATATAAGAGGTTTTATTTTCTTTTTGCATGATCTAGAAATAGATAAACATTGTAAACAAATGATAAAGTAATGGATTATAAATTACTTTATTACTTGTCATAAAAATGTGAAAAGCAAAGATAGGCAAATTTACAACAAGTAGTAAAGTAAGTCTCATCGATTACTTTACCATTTTTTCACACTATTTTAATCATCTCCAAACCACGCAAAGTTAGGAGGTTGAATATTTATGTCCAAAGTGCCTTCTTTTATGCATAGGTTTGAAACAAATTTGAAATGTAAAACATTAAGCTAAGTGGTGTGACTATAAACCACTTAGTTAATGTTAATTAAATGTAGAAATAAATATAATTGTGTCATTTATTATGCATGGACAAGATGAGGATGCTTTCAAGATGTGGTCAAGGGGGTGTGGTTAAGTATTTAATGTGCAAATGCCAAACATTTATGTTTCTGCAGGAGAGGTTGGTAAACAGATGGAGGAGTTATTAGGGAGATTTGACTTGTTTTTTAATAGCATTTAAGGGCATTAAAATGACAGGCCTTGACTTTTCTTCATTGGAAACTCATTTTGGAGGGTTTTGGATAGATATTTTGAGGTCTTTGATGTTATGAACGGCCAAGGAAGTTTATGGTCCTTATCCTTTTACAGATGCTTGGAGAAGTATATAGTCTTCTTTTTTGAACATTATTGAGGAGTTTTGGCTATTCACTGCACCGCATATTGTAATTTTTGAGTTCTTTTGCAGAAGTGGACATTTTTGTAACTCATTTTCAGAGAAACACAGCATTGTAACACCTTTTAGCAGTAATAAACAATTTATACCTTCCCATATTTCTGATATTGTGTGTCTTTAGTGTTAGTGCAGATTCTTGTGATGTTCTTTGTCCTTGGAACTGTATTTCATGTTGGTGCCTTTATGCAAGAATACATACATTTTTGCAGGTTGTGAGATGTGCACTAGTAATAAGAATCAGTCTTAAGTAGTGAGAAAACATCTTTCTCCTTTAAAGGACTGTGGTTATTTAGCCTTCTTATAAATTGATGATGCAAAGATTGTGATTTACTAGGTTGTGTATGAAAGCCTTAATATTGCTGGTTCTATCATGTGTTAGTTATTTGTGTAGTCTCTGATAATCATTTGGTGCATCACCTCAGATAGTAGGTTTCATTTTCATGCAATCCTTCTTACCCTTTTCCCTACAAAGGCATTAGTACAAGAAGTTATAGGTGGAGTATCAAGAGGAAGATGGCTTTCTCCAGAGGTTCTTTCCAAGGTGACCCACAAGCTTGGAAAGATCCCATGTTTCTCTAGAATGCTAAGTTCTGCAACTTAGCAAGGGTGCAATTTTGAGAGACAACATTTTCATTCAAAAGAAAAATAAAATCAAAATAGTCATTATATCATACTCAGGTCATAAATTTTGCCAAAGGGGGCTAGATTCAGATTTAAGAAGAACAAAAATTCTCATTACATAATATACTCAATTTTATAAATTTTATTAATGGTAAATTGATATAAGAAGTAGGGTAGAATCAATATGCACATTTGTTACAGTCAAATGTATATATTTACATTTACTTTTATATCACATCTTGATTGCAATGAAACAAGCAATTATTTTGAGGTGATAAGACATGGAGCAAGTTCTCTATCGGCATTGAATGTTGGATGTGTAATGCATAGGATTACGGAGTTCAAGCGTAGATTTTACCAAGAATGAAATCATTAACAAGAAAGCATAATGAGAAAGCATTGCCGATTTTATTATTTCATGGATAGGCATCCAAGGTGGATAAGGAGAAAGCATTTAAAAATATCAAATTGAAATTTGATATTGACTGTGGATTTGAAAATTGGTTATATTTTGTCTAATTGGGTCGGCCTTGGAGAAAAAGTATAAAAGAGGTCTTTGGCATCATTTTTGACATCTTTTGTCATTTGATATTTTGCATATTGAGTATTTGTTGTTGGCTAAAAGTGATTTTTAGTTTGTTCAAGGTGGTGTTCCCTTAAATTATTGTGGTTTGGAGATGATTCAATTCCACCATGAGAGGTGAATTCATATGGAGTTCATCATTGTGCTTAACCGATGAATTTTGATGGTGTTTTTGCTTCAATCAGCTAGGGTTTGACAAGGATATTTATTTTCGGCTAGCATTGGAGTTTGATATTCAGATTTGGCTTTGGTTTTGATACATTTTCATTAATAAATTGTTTGGAGAGGGTTTGTACTTGGATCACTTGGCAAAGGAAGGTGATGATTCCCATCATTCATACATGGTCTGAAATTTATAATGGCAGTCTGTAATTTGATATCAGTATTAAATCTGAGGAGTTTTTGGCATCCTTATTGAGGATTCATCATCTATTTTGCTTCCTAACCCTAATCGCTCCATCCTAGGACCAATCACTGCCCTATTTGAGGTATTTTGAGGCATGAAGAAGTGAATTTCAATCACTAGGGTTTATGACAACAACATACAATCATTTTTAGATTGGATATATGTTCATTGGCATCAAGTATTGACATTTGAATTCATCCAAGCATATGTGATTTGCGTCATTGCACATTTGGAGGTGTTTGTTGGCATATTTCTTCATTGTTTTCAGTCTAAAATTGCATATCAACCACTCAGAATTTCATATTAGCAAGGTACAATTGGATCAGGGCAAAAATCAAACCTCTACACTTCATTCTTTTGTCATCTTAATTGTTACAAAGTGAAGAGGAATCAATCGGATATATTTGTACAACATTTGGATGATGTAAACATTTCAAATCTTTAATTTGAAATCATATATCTTGTTGTTTTGAGTGAAACCATACCTTTGATTGATAATTTTTAGTCATTAGTTTGTTGCCATTTCATTTCCAATTAGTTCTATATTGTTATTGTTGTATGGTAAATGCATCATTACATTGAAAAGTGATAAAACTACACAAAACAAACAAGAAAACCCTAATTAGAAATTTAGGACAATAGAGGAAAAAATCCAGTTAGATAAGACAAGGTTCTTACAGGGCATCCCCACTTCTGGAATGTTCTGGGGACGCCTTGGGGATGTTCCAAGGCCATCCTCGATTTTCCAAAAAATGCATGAAATGCAGGGATGCCTGAGACAAAAAGCGAGGACGGCCTGCCATCCCCAGGACAAACGGGGATGTCTCTGACATCCCCCAACCATCTCGAGGATGACCGATCATCCCCACTTTAAAGTGGCATTTGAAAAAAAGACCCAGCACTCAAACATAGGCTCAAACCCACAAGTCCTCTATACAATTGCAAAACTTGGTTGCCATAGTGAGCAAATTGGCCACATGACAAGAATAAAAGTGATTCAAATTCATATGTAGAGTAACTAGAGCTTTTAGCAGAGTATAAAACAATATTAAGCAAAAATGAAAAAGAGTTGAACTAGTTGTTGAAGTCCCTCAAGCAACTAAAGAGGAAATGCCCCAAACAACTCTTGAGCTAGTTGAGCCACTTGAGAAGGACATGCCTCCCATAGAACATTCCCCAATCAATCACTGCCAAAGAAATTCCCCAAGTAGATGATATATTCACGAATTTACTGAAGAAGGACAAAAGGACCCTATTACAAGTATACGTCACTCAAAAAACACTTCAGAGAAAATGCTACAGGATGACTCTCATGTGAACTCTCAATTCAACACAATGTCACAAATGTTATGTATTAAGGATCTATAATGTATATGACGAATGATTTATCAATCTTATCATATGAATATTTGAAATTTCCCTATATATTTTAATTTTCCTATTTTTTATATAGCCATCCCCTTTGTTGTCCCCTGCCCTCCCCAAAATTGGCCCAAAAAAAAGTCATCCCCAAAAACTTGGGGTAACATAGGATTTAACTCTTTTGGTATTATAATAGTTATGGGTGTGCCCATTGCTGTACTTTTAAACTTCCAACCAACTTAGGTACTAGGTGCAAATTGCTTAGTCTTTATAGACATCACGAAAAAAAACCATAACAAATGAGTTTCAACTTTCATCAATAGACAAATTGAGAAAATAGTATACCAGAGAAGTAAGGACTACCTATCCAAATATAGGAGGTGAATCAAATGCCATTCTGCTCCATTAAGAGAATCCCCAAATTGACAAAACTTATTTTCTCTATGAGGTGTGCTGGAGAGACTTAAAAATTATTTGACAGTAAGCAATGTATAAAAGTAAAAGATTGGCATTTTACAATATCTTCCCACTCTCCAAGAAAAGTGAACCCCTTGTAAAACAGGACTTTCAATTTTATTTTGTCTTTACCTCTCCTTAAATTTGACACATAACCTGTGAAATATCCCAAGTGTCTCCATTTTGGAGACTTCATGAAAAGAGGGGCCTCCATGTGTCATCACCCATGGTGAGTCATGGTACCCAACTATCAACTAGAGGATGGGATGGGGTGGTGACACCTCACGTATCCTCTCCCAAAATATAAAATTTTTGTCACTATTGAAAAAGACAATTTTAAGATAATAAAAGTTTTGCTTCAAAAAATAATTTTATATTCCAAAATGTCCCTAACTATTAACCTTATAGCCTAAGACTTTAAAATTGCAAATTTAAAAAGAAAATACTCTCTTTAAGCCACTTTTAGAAACCATAGGAAAATAAAATAATTAAAATAACATTTAAGTGACCATCCCTATCACATAAGACTTATTAAACACGAAAACTATACAACATAAATTTTCACATGCCAAATCATGAAAGGATGTATATTAGGTTTTGAATGAAATAAATCATTGTTTATATCTATCAACTATGGTATCACCAATTGCATTCATCAATGTAACATCACTATGTTTGTAAACATAATATAAGGTTAAGAAAAGTTTAATATGTAAATACACATCTTAATTACCACTAAATAGATAGCGTATGGTGTATGAAAAGAATGTGCATCATAAAGCAAATCATCAAGGAACAAGGAGTCATTAGCTACATTATGAGAAGATAAAAAAACTCTCACTATGACCTCATAACCGAATATATCAATATACCAAGGGCCACAAGAAAGGGAATATGAACTAAAAAGTGTATGCTAAGGTGAGGTAGGTATATTTGCATCACTAGGATCCACGACCCATTGCGTATTGTTTTTCTTTTAATTCTACATTGAGGCCTTAAGACCTGGCATACATGGCAATTTCATAGCTTCCTAGGGAGCCAAGACAAGGCTCAGCGAAGAAGAAACCTCCATGAAATGCCATAGTGGCGTTGAGCATACAAGTGAGTCACTTTTCTTAAAAGCACTATTGGTGTATAGGGGCCCACCTTGAAAGATCTTGTGGAGAAGCGCCAACACACCATGTGTCTGAACGACACAAGCCGGAGAGAAACTTTTCTTTGTTTTGTTTAGAACTTGCGCCACGCCAACACATGGTGCACCTTGGAAGTTTCCCACTGCAACCTTTGAAAAGGAGGAAGAACAAAGGAATAGGCCATGTGTCATCATCTCACGGTCGCGCATAGAATCTTTCCTGTAGATAAGATTCTCCTGCGACACTGCGCTATCATTTGATCCTTAAGGACCCCACCTCTTCACTTCATCCTTCGACACCTGGTGTGATCTACTTCATCCAATGAGTTGTCGATCCTATGGCCATAGGCCATTATAAAACTTACAGTTACCCTCATTTCGCAGCCCCGCAGTGGGAACATGACATCAGCTTTGGCAGTCTGCGGGCTTGTGATATCTTGCCATGTGGCACCTTCGGGCCCCAAGAAAGACTTAGGACTTAAGAACTTTATAAAGAACATGACTTTGACGAGCAATAAAAGGTAAACATTAGTACTTGGGGCCGGTCACTTCATGACATATAGGACTTAAGGTTATAACTTAAACGACCGGTAAGCTAGGCTAGATGGCCAATGATGAATTATAACATAAGGTAAGATATGACCATAAAATCTAGGGCTTTAAGGGGAAATAAGGAAAACACTTAGAGATTTTATGGATTTGGGCTATTCGATTGGGAAGAAAAATAGAACAACAATTAGCATATGTTAATGTTGGATAAAAAGTAATCATCAAGTAGTGAGTTCATAGGTCCATGTATTGAACCCGGTAGCTCTCATACCATATGTAAAATCACATTCCATAATACCTAATAATTCACACAAGTATTCATTTTAAACAAGAATTAGAATACATCATGATTATCCAAATCAAAGATAAACAAGAATGAATCATTATCATTTCATTAATTAAGCATGTTATTCTAATCCAAAATAAAACAAAACTTACAATTACAATATTCAATTACATATCATTAGTGAATATCCTTCACTATGCATGTACAAAGCTATGCTCAAGGCATCAATTATCAAATTGTACAAAACAACTGACTATTAAGTCATATAATGAATAACACTATATCTACAACATATGACATTTGTCTTCATGATAAGCCTCGGCTTGCCTCATGGTTGGGAAGGAGAATCTCATCCAGGTGCTTTTCCTCCAACCACAAACTGGCAGTCCCCCACACAACTTCCTTCTTGGAAGCGCCCTACCCTTCACAGAAGGGATATATATAAGGAACTGTTAGGTTAGCCATCTGAGTATCTAGTGTTGTGTCCTTCATAATGCCTCTCGGTCACATAACTATAGATCCACTCTAACTATGTATGACACTATTGGAGACATTATGCCATCTAGAGCACTGCGGACCAACAATGCATGCAGAGACGGATGCATTACTTTGGCCAAAGATTTATATACATATACATTACGCAATGAACATTGTCATATGTCCACCACCTCAACTCAACTTATAAGCTGTCATGTCCTATAGTATACATAAATTGACCCTTCTTGGTCTAAAATAGTTAAGTTCAAATCGTCTTAGTCCATTTCTTGGACATTCAACTTTTGACTTGATAACCCATTCTTAAGGTTCTCGTTACTTAAGTAACCGGGAACTAGTGACTCCACGCCACTTTGTCCCACATTTTTTTGCAAAAAAAAGGTTCAATCATGCTCTCAACACTTAACCAAACTGGCTTGATGTTTACTTTGTTTACCTCCTCTCAAGGTTTACATTTAGGTAATAATGTCAATGGTTGAACTTGTAGTGACTCATAGAGTCGATTCCCTTTCACAAGGTTCAATCTTAAGAGTCCTTCTTGATTTCAAATTCTTAAAGAAGTAACTTAGCCATTCAAAAAGAAGGCATTCATGTACTTTTACACAATATAATATATGGTGACAAGGTTCTATTCTTGTAAAAGAACATTTCAAGGAATAACTTTCCCTTAAGGAAATATGGCTCAAACCCATAGGAGTCAAAAGACAATAACATGTCTACAAAAACCTTCTCGTTACCATGAGAAATCATTTAGTATCAAAATACAATACATGCACAATGGATATCATTACATGCAGTCGAAGGTTTACTTCTTTCACTTTGAGGTGATAAGTATAATGTTAAGAACAATAGTTCAAGAAAAGGTCTCCCATCAAGACTGGAACAGTCTTCATCATAATATGGATTAGTATTACATAGTTATCATAAGTCTATAACACCAGATGATTCAGTCTTTTTTTCCATCATATGAAAGGCTCTGTTATTAAGAACATAGGCTGAAGCTCTCGACTATTACAAACATTCAAAGCATAATCGCCATATCGGGCTATACAAGTAAAACAACGTTCAAGCCTTT
This sequence comes from Cunninghamia lanceolata, assembly GCA_027924645.1. Taxonomy (NCBI): domain Eukaryota; kingdom Viridiplantae; phylum Streptophyta; class Pinopsida; order Cupressales; family Cupressaceae; genus Cunninghamia; species Cunninghamia lanceolata. The sequence goes on along the minus strand of BSBN01001256.1, from coordinate 8,395,173 downwards.
GCTTCTATCACAGTCATTTAAAACATAGTCACCCTATCAGCCTATACAAATAAAACAATTTTCAAGCCTTCACAGCTTTCTTTCAACCACTATGAAACATTATAACAGAGTATCAAAGCTTGAAAGCTGATAATCATGAGTTAATAACCCTGCACGAGTTTATCACAGTTAAGAAATGATAAAGCCTCTAATTAAATACAGTCATCTTAACGATGATAGGGATTTATAGAAGTTTAATAGGGTTGAAAACCCTGCCATACGGCATACCATAGGCTTCATATATGCACACTCACTTGTTGCAACACCAAGTTGGCCGAGGTTTAACTATACACACAACATATTATCTGCAGCCTTAGAAATGTTGATAACAGTTATCATAACAAGAATATATAGCATTTAACCATATGAATGAGATGGCTTCGTAAGCTATTGCATAACTATTGGCATTTCAATTCACACCTCTGGAATGCGAGTTGGAAACAAAGGGCTATGCACAGATAAATTGCTCTCTTATTGGAAGGGGAGTTCCCTTTTCGCTGATGTTTGCTGAAAAGACAAATAAATAAAACTTTGCCTATCTTCTTTCTGATTCTCAGTTGCGAGCACAAGGTTATAAAACTCTAAACGCTGCAGAAGAGATTTTTTCCTTTTAAAAACTTCTACTACAACTAGGCTTAAACTAATGACGCTTTTAATCTCCTAAGTAAATTCAGAGCAAAGGGATTAAAAGTGGACAAGGAATGATTGTTTTAACACAAAAACTTAAGTAAATTTCTCCCAGATTTACATCACAAGACTCATAGTACTTTAATGATGAATGATGAAATAAAAGTTATAAAAGCCACACATCTGACGACAAAACTTGATGATCCGAGATAGAATATCAGAGCAAAATAGGCATGAGATTTCTATTCCAACATCACAAAGTTGCTACAACTCCAGGACAACAATACTGTAGTAAAAGGCAAGCATACAGCAAGTGATCAAACACTAGAAATAGATTTACACAAAGTGAACAAACACTTGGAATAACAAAATCTGTAGGCTAGAATAGGCACAGCAAATTTGCTATCACAAAAGTAGTTCCTATTACAATGGGCAAGGCTGCCCTTATTTATACTAAATCAAAGGAGTGGGGAACCCTAAAATCTCCTTGATTAACCCTAACTTGCCAACTCGCAAGCTTTATTTCTATTCTAAGACAAATATTACAACTAACAAACGCTTTAAAGTAATTTGCTTTAAAGCAAAGAAAACTCCAACTATTACAAAGTGATTTCTTTCTAAATAAAGAATGGATGAGCTTAGGATGAAAGCAAATGCTTTAAAACAAAAAGCATATGATTTAAAGCTGCTTTCTTTTGAAATGCATCCTCATCAACATTCTTGCTTTTTCGTGATGTCATCCATTGATATTCTGGGAAATAATATCTTCTAAAAAATGAGTGACCGCATCTTTGCCAGGAACACTAATACTCTCTAGAATGATATTCTGATTCTCTAACATTTCTTCACCATTGGCAACCATCTGAAGAAATTCATGAACTTCGCCCACAGCCTTATCAAACTTCACTGTCATTGCGGCAAAATGACCCATCTAGCCAGCATTGATATCATCATTAAAATTGCTGTGGACGAGAGTCTGGAACTCTGCTTGCACTTCCCTGAGATCATATAGGGTACCATCTTCTTTTTCATATGAACACGGGATCTAAGAAACAAACGATCTCACAAACTTGAGAACATTTACTACCTTTTCTTTCCATTTTGTCAACTCTAAAATTATAGTCATAAGTTTTTACTGTGAAAAGATATTGCGCTTTGGTGCAAGAGCACATTCTCTGTAATGCAGGGTCATCTTTTCTTTTGTTTTCTCATAAGGCTCTTAAGCCATTTCATTTTGTAATAAGGGTCAATTTGGTCCCATGAATGTAATTGTGCAAGGCACACATGTAGTTTTGCTTGTATGAAGGGTAAACCAACGGCTAACTGATTTGAAAATCAGTTTGCACGGTTGGAGGGGATAACTGTTGTCTCTACATCTTCTTTAGAGGCAGGTTGTATGTCACACGGAGCAGAGAGAGAAGTGTGTATTACAACAAGTTCTTTTTGATAACTAAATAAAGAGAGTTCTGGGTATGATCTGTGTTGATTTTCTTGGTTGTTCTTAGTGATTTGATATCTTTATCCTGATTTTGTAAATGGAACCCTAACCGGATGCTATCTGTCAATCCATAGTGACTCTGTAGTGTGCAGACGGTGTAAAACCCACGGTTCCACAGTGGCTGGTTCGTAACCTAGGAGTAGGGTTTTGATTCATACATGGAGGCCCTTTCCTCTGTCCACTGAAGCCCTGTATAGTAACAGTGTGATGGGGGAAAGACTTTTCGCGTTTGTTGTTGTTGAATTCTTACCCAGGAAGCCAGCGAACTCAGTCAAGTTCGACTAGACATCGTCATGTGGCTAGTCGGGAAATCAGAGTGAAATTGGATAGTTTTGATGTGGGATTAGATTGCTACAAGTGATCGAGGGTTTGATATATGAAACGGCCAAATTCTATTGTTCGGTCGAAAGGAATTCTAGTTCGGCACCTTAGAACAGTTGGAGATTCATCGGCGTGAAAGGCTCTCCGTCTTGTCGAAGATTGGTATAGTGTCGGAGACACATACCATTGTTATTTGCATCGGTGAGAGAAACGATATCGGGCTAAGGAAAATACACTTAGCCGACGATATACAGTTTCACCGATCGGTGAGACATCCTCGGAGTATCGCCGATAAAGAGTATCAGCGTGAGGAACCTTGTCGGGGGAAGCCGAAGAAGTCACGGCGACCGTTAGAGTCCCGCCGATAGAAACTCATCGGAATGAGATGAACCATCAGGGCCGCGAACCGGAGTCTTACTGAAGCGGAGGATCTAGCCGATGTGCCTGACGATATCGGCGAGAGACAAGGTGTCGGTATAGGTGAAAGAAGCTTCGCCGAAGGAGGAAGTCTGGCCGACGAAGATTGGTCATCGAAGTGACGGAGTATATCGGCCTAAGAAATTTCTCGTGGTCCGATAGTATGAGGTGTTGCCGATAGGCAACGAACCACTACGGAGATATCGGTGAGAACTTGGCCGTCGGGATAAACGAATGAGGAACGACCGATAGCTCATGTCTTCCCGATAGAGAAGTCATTCTTGGCTTCGGTGAAACATTGGGAGACCTCTTGCCGATAGGGAAGATATAGTCAAATCTTCATTCGCTTCTGCTAGCACTCTGCATCACACTTTCCAAGTAGAAACTATCTTCTTATCATCGACTGAATCAACAGAATCGTGTACTATCTTCAAGTAAGAGATAATGATCTCAAACACCGGTCTATTTTCTGCCATAGTCTGCTGCAACCCTTGGATGCCTTGGTGTAAATCATGAGCGTTATACTTTAATTGATAAAACTTTGAAAGTACAACTCTCCCTTTAGTCACAAATTCTTCCACCCAATTATTCATGTGCCTCCCATAGAGGACCAACTGACTGAATTGCCGCTGATCGGCTGGTGATTCTAGATTCGGTGGAAGCAATAAATCAGCCTGTGATGTACCATGGAAAAGGTTTGAAATATATTGCCGCAGCTGCCTAACTTTAGCTTTGAGAGTTGCCTTATCTTCTCCATCTTTCAACACCCTTTCCTTCAAATTATCCGCTGCAACCTCGAAAAGATTTACATCTATATGTCGGGTACTCCTACCAAGGTTAGCTTTGACAACCTTGAAGTCATCAACCTCAATATCATCAACATCCTTATCTTCTGGAAGTGTTGTAGTTTCTAGGATCATTTCTCCATCAGCATTCTTCTCAATGTGAACTTGCCTCTTCATTTTCCTATCTGGGGTATCTTGGTAGACACTTTTAAGCTCTGTCAAGTTCAACTGATATGAAGGCTTTCTCCTCTTTCTTCCTAGAATGTTTTCAAGCCAAGATGAGCCATCTTCTCTTGGAAACTCAGTTCTAACTTCATCAACTCTTGATGAACCAATATGTGTATCAGAGTTATGAACCGGTGAATCTGGCTCTGAATAAATGTGAATAGGAGAAGTGCTCAGTGAAGAAGGTGGAGAGACATGATCTGAAGGTAATGCTTCAACATGTGGCATTGGTTCAACAGGAACTTCTGTTTCAACTGCTGGTTGTTCCTACTGGACATGAGCTGGAGACTCATCCTTTTTCCTTTTTAACTTAGCCATTTTTGTTCCTTTTAGAAGAACACTCATAGCTTTAACCCTTCATTTTGGTTTGGAAGTGGAAGGTTCTGATGGTTGTACAACTGGCGTCTTTGCTACCAGAATATCATCCTTCCGCTTATTCTTCAAGAATATCAAACCTGACTCATTCTTTCTTCAATGGAAGTGTTCTCTTTTATTGACCAATTAACTGGTGGCAACGGTTGTTGCTCAACTTGGTCCCTAAAATACGTGGGAAGTAGAACTTCACCATTTTCTGTCAAACCCTCTACATCTTCCAACAAGATATCAGACATCTATTGAAGAGTAAACCTACTATAACTGCATTCTCACACTTCAAACTCATCAGCACAATTAGCCCAGAAGTCTTCAACTGCATGCGTATGCACATAATTTTGACCAAGATGTGATGCAAAAACACCATGAGGATCATATGAAGACCTCCTATCGAAAAACTTGAGATCATACTTAGATGATTCATTACCAATTACCTTAGCATCTGCTCCAGATCTGCATCTGTAAATACTCATCCCAATCAGAAAATTGAAAGCTGCCTTGCGTCTACTACGCAAAAATGTATGAACTTCATAGGCTTGCCTCAAAAATTTCATAAATGTTATTTCATCTGTAGGATATCTTGGCAACATGGCTAGCTCTCCGGAGAAGCCATATACTTTGATGTAGGAAAAAGTGGGAAACTGGATAAATCAATCAGCCCATTCTGCCATTACCATTCTAGCATCTGCTAAAAACCGTATATGCAACTCATTATCCATATCTCGCACCACATGCATCAAGAATGCATCATTTACCTGCTTGTAATGTCGTTCAGCTTGAGAAATTTCTAACTGCGGGAAATGGTGATATACATGTTGAATACCCAGAGTTCCAACAACATTCAAACCTCTGAATTGACCTTGAAAAGCCATCAAATACACAAGGTATGACATCATGTGGAATTCATGAGCCCTTTGAAAATTAAGTATTTGTTGGTGGAGACTATCATTGATGAGTGCCGACCAGTCATAGAATTCGGTTCCATCAACAATCTGGGACATGATGTAAAACATCCAAGGCTGGAACTTGTTAGCATCTACTTGACCCGTGATTCGGCTTAGCAGAGTAATCATTATTGCATGTTCCTCCTTGAATTCTCCACATCCAACATTCTTTGGCATGACATTTTGCTTTTCTTTTAACCACCTCTGACCAATCTTTTTCTGGTATTTTTCTTTATCATTGTTCCAAACCCTCTTGCATTCTTCAATTGAAACAGTTAAGTTTTCCCTCCAGACTAGTATTGTAAAACACTTCTCAATGTCATTCGGCCTCAGGCTACAGAGCACACGTCCATCTCTTGATTGGATTTCTCTTGTGACTGAATTGTAATGCGTCATACAAGCAATTACAAACTTGATATTTTGCACTGTGATGGGGAAGGATGTTGCTGCAAGCAAACCAGAGTGTCCTAGATTCTTGATAGCATTATTTCCTGCATCCTCCAAAAAATGTAAATTGATCACTGGAAGTACTTTATGCAAGTCTATCTCACAAGTTCTCAGGTAATCGTGAACTAACATCGTCTTGGGCCTGATTTGTGTTGGAGAGTACTGCATACTGAAAGATTTGAAAATTGACTGTGAACACGCTTATGTCAGAAAAATCTTGGACAAATGGTTGAAAATTAATTGCTGATTTTTAGAAAAAAGCAGAGTGTGAGCAAAAAAGCTGGCACATGGATTTTGTAGGTAATTCTGTTTTGAAGCAACCCAGATTGTCAGATTTTGAAAACGCGGAGACTTTCCTAAAAAAGAAACAAAAAAGTAGATTCTCGAAAAAAGCAAAACTCCCAATCTTCAAGAGGATGGTATTCTGGATGGACCCATCTTGATGAAAACTGAAAAAGCTTCGGTCCAATTTCTGAAAAATGATCTCCTAGAAAAAAGGACCCTGAAAAAGCGTGCCTCCCTGCTTCCTCAACTCGAAACTATGAAGAACGCTGAAAAAGCACTTCATTTGAGCCTTTAAATCTTTATTGAAAGAAAAATAAAAATCCTTCCTCTGGATGCAACCTGCAAAAGATAATGAAATAAAGAAGTCAAATGCTTGTCTTTATAAATCTTTAGGGTGAAAAAGCAGCTTTCTTTGTGAAAGAATAAAACTTGGATCTCATCCATGAAGAAAGCAACTTTTAAAGCATAAATCCAAGTGGATGTCTTCGAATAGGAAGAATCTCTATTTTGTAGCTGCCTATGGCTTCATGTGTAAGATGACGAAAAATATCTTCTTTTGATGATGTCATCGAACACGCAAGTTGACAAAAGTGTTAGCTAATTTTCTTCGTTTTCGACACTTCTACACTCATTTTGACTCAAGTATGGCCTGTCTCTGACTTCAACAAGATGGAAAAATATCACCGTTGACTGAAAAAGATGACTAATCCTAACATTATGGAGACCTATCAACTGTGATTCCATCCCCAGCATCGGACAGACGATCTGACATCGTTCAACTGCGAATCTAACCTCTTGAAACGGCCACCGGACGAAGTTCTGGAAATGACTGTCAGAAAACACTGTAGACCATGAAATTTTCCAACTCTGATGAATCTGGGTGCCCCTAGCCTCCAGGGGCACCTGGATTCTCTAGCCTTAACCATTTTTCTAAAAATTTCAAAATTTTCAACTTTTTGATTTGCGTGCGCGTTCCGATGGCTGCGAATCTTGTTTGGATGTCGATTTCTATCTGCTGGGACAAAACTAAGTCTGATGATCTGGCAGATAGGTAGGCCTAATGAAAATTGAGCTAACTATACTCTCTGTCTGGCTCGGGAAATGCGCCAAACTGACCTTCTGTGAACCAGACCGAGCTCATGGAGGGAGATTTACATTTTTTAGGAAAAACATAGAAAATAAACTAAGTCTGGTGAAACTGGGTGCACCTAGCCTCCAGGGGCACTTGGTTTTCCGTGCCTTAGAAAATTTTTAAAAAATTTAAATTTTATTACCATTTCTCATTTTCTGTGCCAACAACCTTTGTTTGATTTAATTTTCGGTCATTTGGATGAGTGCTGAGGCTGAACGGAGGATGATCTGAGCAACCTAAATATTTTTGTGATGAAATCCTAGCTTTTACTGACGTTTGACTGAGTTTGACCAACCGGGAATGAGCTGACGGAGGCATTTTTGACGTTTCTCAAAAAACGTAAAAAAAATCTAACACCTGAGAAGTTGGGTGCCCCAGCCTCCAGGGGCACCTGGAATCTTCAGACTTAACCATTTTTCTAATTTTCAACTCTCGTTGCAATTTGCTTCATTTTGCATGTTGACAGCTTCTTCCTAATGTCAATTTTGATGATTTCGTCAGTCAACTGCCACTGGATGACGAATGAACTGGATAGCCTGGGTACATCTGATAATTTTTCCAACTTTTCAGGATCTAATGACCAAAATGATTGCTTTTACACTCGCCAGAACAGATCGACTGACACACTTCTCGTATTTTCTTGAAAAATGCAAAAAATTTCTTACACTGGTGGGACTGGGCGCCCCTAGCCTCCAGGGGCACTGGATTCTCTAGAGTTAACCAAATTTTATGTTTTTCAACTTTCGTCCTCACTCTGGATTGACCCTCCTCCATTTTGCGTGTTTCGTCAAATCGACGATTGTTCGTCAGTTCTGCGTCGTTGGAACAATGTTGAAAACTTGAAAACAAGCTTTGGCAAATGAACTTCCTCCATTGATGACTTCAAAGCTCATGCTTCACCTTTCAAAAAAAGTAGAAATGACCTAGTAGAGAAAACTTGACCTTTTGCAGATTCCATTTGGACCACGCTGATCGTGAAGCAAAATTGACCAATGAGAATCAAGCATGACACCTGAGTCAGAGATTCTATTTTTAGAAAGTTTTGCCAGCATCTGTATCCCAAGAAACCCATAAAACCTAATTTGATGTCTATTTTTAGAAATTTTGCTTTTTTGACTTTTTGACGAAAATTTTTCTAGACTTGTTCAAAATGCTTAATGAAGCAAAAATTTTGATTGGGTACAACAATAACAATGCAAGTATAATGTGGGTCGACACCATCGACACCCTCTCAATAACAATCAAAGGCTCTTATCAAAAATGATTATTGAGTATAAAACGTTGAGCTATAGCTCATACCTGTAGCTAAAGCTTGTTTGAAGGTAGTAGCTAGGCACAATGTATACACAATTCCAACTCAACTCCTTCAAGCATTCGTTGTAGCAGCGGCAACTCTACAAGAATCCTCTCTGTGTCTGAGAGTCACCCCCAAAAGCATCACACCTTCTAAAAACAATACCAGCCAACGACCCAAAACAAAACTCTCTATCCAAATCGAAATTAACTAATTTTTTGCATGCATGCAAACAAGAACAGTTTTTGCTAAGATTAAAGCTCACCACCTTTTTCATCAACCATAGGTTGGCTAAGATAATGGCTTGATAATAGGGCAGCCGCCACTCTCCTTCCCACTCCTCGCAGGTGGTGACTGGCCGAGTTCCCCCAACAACACATAAACAACATTTGAATAAAAGAATAATATAATTACTTAACATGTTCGGCCCCATGAACGGTTTAAACAAATATAACTTATATAAATATATATATATACTCCCTTATATAAGGTTTAAGGATTATAAATATCATCAACACTATTATATAAGGATGCATTCTTACGATGCGACTACGGGGTCGAGCACTACTCCCTTGCAAAGCATCGTTCTCCGAAAGACATAAATATCCAGGTAAAATAGTCACAAAACATAATGCAGAAAAAAATGAACATGGGACAAAGGGTCCTCGATAACTTTGTCAAAATCAACAAATGGCTCAAAAAGAGGCATTCTTGCAAATGCCGTCATTTCCACAAATCGATGTTGAAGACGTCGAGAAGAGTCTAGTTGACCAGTCGACAAGAGAAAAAAATAAAAGACTAACACGAAAGATGAAACTTGCCCTAATAGTAAAGATTCAAAGGACAAAGTTTGATACTCAGATGGTTGTTTAACCTCTTTTCTTGACATCTATCTCTTCCTCCCAGATGATACCCTCCTTCCATCTTCGAAGGATGTTTACTTTCTTGATCAAACTCACCACCATATAATCATGATTAGTGTATCATCATATGATTGATAAATCATAGTAATTAAATATTCGTTTCAACTTGAAATCTCATATCTAACTAGCATTAGTCAGTTTCCTCATAAACAATGATTAATCTGATATTTTCCACAAACATCTAATGATTCAATTCTAGTTAATCATCTTGAATACCATGCAAGTGTAAGATTAAGCTAAATCATAAGTTGGGGGATGTAACAGTTTGGCATTTTTTTGGTCCTAGGGATCTTAAGGGACTTTGCTGGTAGCCTGCTGCCCCGAACGATTGGGACACTTGGCACATGAAATGAGACCTCCCCTAGAATTTACCCACCCACCCCAATGTGTTGGCATAGTTGGTTAGCCCCACGAGCTATGGAATGCAAAATGTCACTCCTAGCACCTTTCCACTGCATGAAACTTAAGCATTTTGGAACAATGTGTTCCTTGCCACCATAGACAAATGAAATTGATTTTAAAAAATCAAGCTAGGTGTTTGTACATGGACCTAAGATCCACCTATACATGCAAAGAAGATGTTCCTAGGTGTCACAGTTTGATGGAACAATTAGTCCAAAGTTTGTCACCATTTTTTTCTTAGGGCTCTTGAGAGATTGTTTGTGTTCAATAGAGCCAATAATGACCATGAGGCTTTTCAAATGAAAATACATCTCCCCTAGCATTTACCCGCCCACTCGAATGCGTTGGTGCCATATGTTTAGCTCCAAGAGATGTCAAATGTAAAAATTTAGTCATAATACCTTTCTGATAGATGAAAATTTAGTACTATAAAGGTGTTCTCACTTGATCCAATGTCTTGTAGGGCATCAATTGAGGCTGCCCTTACCGCTACTATCAATTTTTTGTCATTAAAACTCATTAAGACTCATTATGAAATAGTAACATCATCAAAAACATCTTTAAAACTCATAGTAATCAAAAACATCTTTAAAACTCATTATGAAATAGAAATTAAAGGACATATCATCGTGAAATAATCATGAAAACCTATTTTACTTTCCTTCCAAAGGTAAATTCATAAGGATTATGCCTACCTCCATCATACTAAAATCCTGCATGCAAATGCAGTTGCACTATTTAACTAAAATGGGTAGCTAAAATATACAAGGTGAAATGAGGATGGCAAAGAAAAATAATATATCTTTCTGTCATTCCACTAATTCAATCTAATGAACCATCTAGGTCTACTCTACTCTTTATTGTGTCGAGTATTGCCTCGTGATTAGACTCACAAACCTTCCACAAGGTCATGTTCAATGGTATACTCCCATATTTGATCAAATGAACATTTGATGCCACAAAAAGGTTATAATAATGAAGAATCTTCCTATGTGTGTCAAAGTCCTCGAACAACCACACATCAGACTTCTTCACTAGGTACCTTCTAAGCCATGTTCCAGTAACAACCACTGATCCTGTAGAGTACTTGATTTTTTCTCCATCTATAACAGGGGAATCTAATTTCTTTTTTGCCTCAACACAATGACACAAATAATAATCCATTCCTTCTTCATTATCTTCACAATCATACCAAGCTTCATATGTACATGAAGAACAAAAGCAAGCCATCTGTTGCATATGAATACTCCATGAACCTGCATTAGAGCTTCTAAAAGAGTGTAGCTCACTTAATCCTATCAATGTACAACAATCCTCATATTTTGCAATGTTAGTATCATCAACCAACCAAAAATATCTATGAATTGTACACTTACCTTCATTACCTGGACCCATTGTAGTGTTACACCATTCGACAATAGATCGCGCATCTGTCAACTTTGCATTATCTTTGTACTTCAACTCTTCTCATGCCAATGCTCTTTTGATACATTCTCCTACACCATCATGCTCCCACTTTCCATGCTCGGCCTCACAAAAATTCCACATATGTTGAACACCATTCATCATATGCATCCTATTCAACCAATAGAACATCCGTGAGTTCTTGAATTGTGATGCACAATTATCTGAATATATGATATGCTCCTGCTAGCCAAATCACAGTAGAAAATTTGAAAGCAACCTTGCACGAACTCCGTAGAATATGTACGATCATCACTAATATAAAAATGATATTCCCTCAAGATCTTCTTGTTGTCCTCTATATTATCTTCTACATGAATGAATGCTATTTGCACAAATATAGCAACCTGTGTAGAGTTGTAATATTGTGATTGCACCTCATTCTATGGTTGTAGTGTGTAGTTCTCTGCAAATTCAACAACTGAAACAATGGTACCAAGTGGAAATGTGTCCTTGCATAACTTGAATTGCATGTCCAACCATCAAGCTCTATGGGTATGCCTTGCACACTCGTAAACTATATTATCTCAAAAAATAGAGATAAACTGATACACTAGAAAATAGAGATAATAGGACACACTTTTTTGCTTCTTTTCTATCTTTTAGACTATCTGCCATTATCTTGTATTTACCAAAACTTACTAGCTCATTTCCAATTGCATGTGTGTTGTCCATATGTTGACAAATTGGCAAATGTTGCAACCCACCACAATGATCACATGTGCCATCCAAGCATAAGCTATTGTGGAATAATTGACCATCCACTCTCTGAAATAAGATGCTTGCTATGAAATCTCTTGAAGATCTAGGTGGACACTTTATATTACACTCCTGCAAAACATTGTTAGTATGCAAATGTACACATATATATCTATAAACATCATAATGATTAGAAAAATTAATATGTACTCTACAACAACAAGTTGTGCGTGTGTGATTTATTTTGACATAAAACGGCTTTACCATTTCAAAATACCTTCGACTAATTTTACTTGAGGATACATCTATTAAAATTTCTTGAAAAATTGTGTTTAAGTCACATCCAAAAAATGCTTTGGATGTGGCTCATGATTTTGACAACCAATTCTCCTTCTTACAACATCTCTTGCATTAGGAGATACCCTTGTGTTATTTTTCCAAAATTCTTCAATGAGGGATCTCAAGGCTTCAAAAACAACTTTATCTTTCTGTGGGAGTCTCCCAAAGAATGCCCACAATTCATTGGTGTTTGGGTCCTCAACTCTTTCACGTCTTCCAACGGCTCTCATTAGAGTTTTTCTACTTATTTTCAACGCTTGAATTGTCTTCCTAATGAGGTGAGCTTTCTTTGTTTGTTGACTTACTATTGTCGATGTAATGACACGTTGTGTGACATTACTATCCTTGGCGTGTGAGGTGGAACCCATACCCTCATATGCATTCATTCAATTCTTTACAATTGATTTTTTACTTGAGGCATCTGATGTTCTTAGGCCAAGAATCTTCATAATGGGCCCAAATTTTGGATTTCTCATCAATTCAACAAATAGTTGACATCTTTCGATTTCATTTAAGTTCTCAAAGAATGATTTCCATATCTTATTCACATATCTTTGGCAAGTGCGCTTGGGAATATTATCCTACATGGGCTTCAAAACATTCTCATCAATATCAATTAGAAACTTAGGCTTCCTATGCAAAATTCTAGGAGTTTTCATTGGTAAAGTTGACTCAATATTTAGAATTTCTTCAATATTTACTTGAGATGGGATAGATGATGTACCTTCAATTGGAGATGAAAAAGATGAAAAGGCTTGAAGTTGAGATGGAAAATATAGTGTACCTTCAACTTGACATGTGAATGATGGTGTGCCACCAACTTGAGAAGAAAATGAAGATGTACCTTCAACTTCACCTGTGAAAGATGGAGTGCCTCCAATTTGAGAAGATAATGATGGTGTTCCTTCAACTTGGCCTATGGATGATGGAGTGCCTCCAACTTGGAGATTTAGTTTCCTCATTGAATGGAGTTTTTACATTCATTCCCTTTGTGCCGCCAATTCCATCTCTCTCTTAGCTTCATTAGATGTGTAATGTTCTTCTTTAATTAGCAATGGTGGAATGTCTTCTTGTATGGTTGACAATTTCCTACTTTCACGAATTCGCCTCATTCTTTCTCTTTTCCTCTCATTCTCAGCTTCACATTCTTCTGGTTTTAGAGTCTTTGCTCATTTCCTCGGCATGATGATGATTTCTATATGCATCATGAATAAGACAATGCTGATGTTAGAAGCATAATGAATAATCAACATATAGAAATCAGCTTATGATGACTAATGAATAATCAGCATATATGATGACTCCAAACTTGTTGATTTTAACATGATTAGATTCTAGAAGTGAAATGTGTAATGACAGTCTATGCCTAGATGTTATTGATAACATAGATGAGCACATGTTGATTGTTGATGTTAATTTACAAATGGTGGTAGGCACAATCTCTAGGTTAGCTTCACATTTTCTTAACATATCTTCTCAAACACGCTTTCTTAACCTCCCATGGATACACCTACTCAAGACAAGATAGAAGAAGTCACTAGCACTAAGGAGAGTTATGACAAGCACATTATGATGGACCAACCATTCCAAATGGAGACTCACAAGGTAAAACTAGACCTACCAACATGTTAAATGATAGCCCAAATTCTTATATTGTGGGTGGTGAATTAGTTAGAGTAGCTCATGAAGACAAGTATGAAGACATCTCAAATCAGAAATCTATTGTCAATCAAGGTCATGGGAGTAATGATCACAAAGGTAATTCAGAAAAAACCAATGGATTTCATGACAAGAAACACAATGATGACGTTAGAAGTATAATGAATAATCAGTGTGATGATTATTATGACAAACAAGCTAAGTATGGTGTACCCTTGTAAGCACTGAAAGTGTTGAATTATCACAATCAATCAATACAAATCAGTCAATTGGAAGTAAAGAAGACATTAAGTATGATGGCACACCTAGTCCCAATGATGAGCATGAGTTGAATGGTTTATATGTCACTATTGAGAGTGGAAATGAAGAGGGCTTTTATGATTATGTTTGTCTAATAAATGACTCCAAACTTGTTGATTTTGACATGATTAGATTAGAAGTGAATGTAATGACAATCTAGGCCTAGATGTTCTTAATGACATAGATGAGCACATGTTGATTGTTGATCTCATATTCTACCATGATAAAACTCTTAAAGTTTCAGATCTTTTGTGTAATCCTAACTATGGTGCAATCTTCAAAAGTTACAAGAATGTCCTAGGTTTGACTAGGAATGATGTGACAATTGGTCTAAGTGGTAAGACACTAATCAAGACTCCTTGCCTTCAATAGATATGTTTGAAATGTTAAGTGACAAAATACACACTAATATTAGAAACTAGCTTTATGATGTAAGACTTGAAGAAAATCATGGTGAACACGTAAAGGGCATCAATTATAGTTTGAATTAGCTATTCAAGATAGCCGAGGGGTGAACCATCAAGAAAGGAGTAATTTGAAGGCTAATTATGATGACAGAGTTGTTGGTGATCTTTTGACTGAGTTTTACGATGACAATAGACTAAAATATAGAGTTTATTGCAACCTAACTAGTCCAATTTCTTAGAGAAAACTAGAGATGGCAGTCCAAAAAATTTAGAGGGCACTTGAAAACAACAAATAACTTATCTAGTATAGGTCCAATAAATGAAACTCAAACTAATTTTTTAGAGGTAAATGGCCAAGAGGATGATAGTGACAACTCATTACTATATGAGAACCAAATATATCAGATTTGTAGCATTAATAGCACTATATTTTAAATGTTGATACAACTGGTTACATTAGAGAGAATGATGATAATACTTTGTTATAGGGAGGTATCGATGACATAGTTCAAATTCAAGATACAACAAATTCTATTAATGTTTCAAGATACAACAAATTCATGTATATATCATATTTTAATGATTCTAATTCTATTAATGCACATAATGATGACATTTTTAACTTAGATAATTCCACTTTTAGTGATTGTGAATGTTCTAAAGAACATAAAGTGAAGTAAACAAATACATAAAGAACATACCTTAGAATTTGATATTCGAGTTGACCAATCCTCCAAAATTTGGCTTTAAAATCCTCAAATTGATCTCTTTGGCAAGTTCCTTCGTATTCAATATTAAATTCTATCTAACTCTAGAATAGGATTAGTGAAATTTATGAAAAAAACAAACATATATCATCAAATGCAATCTAAATACATGAAAATTAGCTTTGAAACAATATGAAACATGAAAATTTCAGTTTAAATAATCAGCTTTTGTCCAAAAATATGCAAAAATAGTTCTTCTACATTGAAAAAACAAAAAAAGGTGGTGGATTGACCAAACAATGATTCTTAAAATGTCAAACACCATGAAAAAGCATTTTCTTGTTCGATAGCACACATGAAAAGACAGGAATAATAGACATGTGGGGTCTAAATCACGGATCCCACATGCTTTTTCCCATTTTTTTTGCTTCCCAAAACATGCTCATGTTATAATGTGAGCGTGTTTTGGGAAGCATGAAACCCTTACATGATTTCATGCATCCAAACAAGCATTTTCTCTCTATGTATAAGTATATATCTATAAGTATATATCTATGCAAACCTTCATGTATAAGTATATATCTATCTCTCTATCTCCCCCTCTCTCTCTCTAAACCCCTAAACCCTAAATAATGCCCCTAAACCCTAAACCTTTATCTCCCTATCTCTCCCTCTCTAAACTCCTAACTCCTAAACCCTAAACCTGATCAACCCTAAACCCCTATCTCCTTGTCTCTATCATCCCTCTATTGGAATTAGGCTAGACAACTGAGAGGGGGGGGTGAATCAGTTGTCCCACAAAATTAACCTTTTCTCTTTTAATCTTCTTTCACAACTTACAAACAGATTAATGATGTAAACATTAAAGCATGAAATATTAACACGAGCAGAAACACAATTAACACACTTGACACCAAGATTTTTGACGTGGAAACCTGGTTAAGGGAAAACCATGGTGGGGGTTAACCCACAAGATTCGTACCCTATTAAAAGTACTTGAAAATGGGAAGGCACTTGCCTTCAGGCGCACTGCCCAGAGCTCACTGCTCAAAAGAGGCTCACTGCCTATAGAATTTATGTTTAATACAGAAGGAATTAACTAAGAAATAGCATCTTCTTCATGCCTGGTTTAATATCATTGAATGCTCATAAAACTTCTGTTCTTCTTCCAAATACTTCTTCACTATCACTTCATCCTTTACTGTTCTTGATTCTCTACTCCTCTTCTCAGCTCTGCCGCTAATCCTTTCTTGGGATTTGATTATTTCGCACAAGGATGATTTTCCATAACTCAACTGCACGTCTTTATATGCTTCGTCAACCTTGGAATAAACATCAAGGTCGACACTCCAAACATCTGACTTAATGCGAATCACTAAACTATTGGCCAAACATAACTAGGACTCAAATCTTCCTCGATCAACACGCCATGCTCCATAGAATTGCTCTTAGATCATCCGCAACATGCTTGAATCATCCGGTCGGCCAAGACTGGGAAAAATAACAACATTAAAGAAGAAATCTTCAACAACGAGCTCAATCTTCAATGCAGACCTCCACCACAGCAGGCACACGATCCAAAGACCTCCACAAGCACATTGAATTTAACAAAGACATCCGTACTCCTCCAAATTATCAGAATCACTTGCATCTTCTCCTGAAACCTCAAGAACACTATCTATCATGACTGTCACACTAGAAAGATTGCTTGCGGACCTCTAAACCATGAACCACTTGAGTTGATGATACACACTGACTTTCCAAACATGCCTCTAGAACTGCAGATCATAATATTTCAATGCGAAACAATCCAAAACAATTTATTGTCAATCTGTCTCTTCTGAACACAGTAAAACTCAGTTCTACTCAGATGACCATAGCTTCTTCAAATCTTCATGCAGACCTCTCAAAACTTAACTAGGGCTACTACAGACAATCCTCTACACAGCCATATGGTCCGCATACATTGATCTTCATTAATTTTCTCAATATCCTCAACATTCTAGTCTTCTAAACAGGCAACAAAATAGGATACAATTGACACCAATGGCAACAAGGATATGTTGACATCAATGACAACACCTATTAGGCACATATTTGTAGCAATCTCCCCCTTTGTCATTGATGGCAACATATGATGTGAAAAACGGATTCAACCATCAAGACAAGAACTTCTCCCCCTCTCTCTTATCATTTCTAAAACTACTTTCTTCACTACTCCCCCTTGCATCAGCAACTGGTTTTTCGCATGACTTCTCTCCCCCTTTGAGATCAATGGCAAAGGGCACATATTTGCAATCTTTTCTTCCCCTTTTTGTTTCAAACTGATCTCAAAGTTTGCATACTGACTACTCCCCCTGAGTAGTAACTCCTTAACATCAATCTCGGTCACAAGATATGACTGTGAATTCCACCAGACTAATGTACCCTAGTGTATCTTAGTTCTGATCAGGAGGGGTAATAACCCCTAACTTCTCTCTGAGATACTCAAAAGTATCCTTGGGTAGAGGCTTGATGAAAATATCTGCAATCTGATCCTTTGAAGAAACAAACTCTAATTTGACTTCATTCTCATTAATCTTCTCTCTCAAAAAGTGAAACTTGATTGATATGTGCTTTGTCTTTGAATTCAACACCGGATTCTTTGAGATGCTTATTGCACTTGAATTATCACAAAAGATTGTGACAGGCTCCTCAAACACAATTCTAATGTCCTTCAACATTTGCTTCATCCATAGAACTTGAGTACAATTGTTTGTTGCTGCTATATACTCTGCCTCTGTTGCAGATAGGGATATTGCCTCCTGCTTTTTGCTCAACCAAGAAACCAATCTACTTCCCAAGAAGAATGCACCACCACTAGTACTTTTTCTATCATCCACATATCCTACCCAATCAGCATCTGTATATGCATGAAGAGTGAAGTCATTATCCTTTGGATACCATAAGCCATAATCAAATGTCCCTTTGAGATATCTAAAAATTCTTTTGATTGCTACAACATGGGATTCTCTAGGATTAGCTTGAAATCTAGCAACAAGTCCAACTACATTCATGATATCAGGTCTGGTTTGAGTCAGATAGAGCAATCCTCCAATCATTGATCTATACATTTTCTGATATTCCTTAAGGGAGTCATCATCTTTACTCAGATTACATCTGGTTACCATCGGTGTACCCACCGGCTTTGAATCTTCCATTCCAAACTTTTTCAACAATTCTCTCACATACTTAGATTGAGATATGAAGATACCTTTATCTGACTGAATGATTTGCAGACCTAAGAAGAAATTCATTTCACCAAACATGGAGATCTCAAATTCACTCTACATCTTATCAGCAAATGTTTTGCACATACTCTCATTTCTACCAAAAATGATATCATCAACAAATACCTCAACAATCGGGATGTGCTCATGATCAATCTTGAAGTAAAGATTACTGTCAGTAGTGCCTTTGCTATATCCTAGCTTTAGCAAATACTTATCTAATCTTGCATACCAGGTTCTTGGGGCTTGTTTGAGTCCATACAATGCTTTTCTCAACCTGCAGACCGTAGCTCTCTCTGATCATACAACTGAAATCCTTCCAATTGTTCAATCTAGACTTCTTCTAATTCTTCGTTTAGGAATGCTGACTTGACATCCATCTAATAGACCTTGAAATCTTTATAAGCAACAAATACAAGAAATAATCTGACTGCCTCTATTCTTGCCACCGAAGCAAAAGTTTCTTCAAAATCAATTCCTTCCACTTGAGAATATCCTTTGCAGACCAACCTTGCTTTGTTTCTTACAACTTCACCATCTTCATTTAGTTTATTCTGGAAGACCCATTTAGTTCCAATCACATTTTTGTCTTCAGGTCTAGGAACAAGGTCCCAAGTGCGATTCTTCTCAATTTGCATTAATTCTTCTTCCATTGCTTTTACCCAATTTTCATCATTGCAAGCTTCACTTATTGAATTTGGTTCAATCTTTGAAATCAAACAAATTTCCTCTTGATCTTCAGCAATTCTTTTCCTAGTTTGAACACCTTTATATCTATCTCCTATGATCTGATCTTCAAGATGATTCAGTCTTACATACCTAGGAGTTTTGGGATTTATTTGAACCTCTGTTTCTTGAGCTTGTTCTTCAACATCTGTACTAACCTCTTGAGTCACTGGATTTTATGAATCAATCTAGGTTTGAACTTGTCTTCCTTGACTTTGACTTTCATCTTGATCATTTGATTCATATCCGCAAGACCTGGAATGTCCTTCTTTTCTCTCATCAACTCTAACATTTGCACTTTCAACAATCTTTTTCAATCTTTTGTTAAAGCATCGGTATGCCTTACTTTGAGTAGAGTAACCCAGAAATATCCCTTCATTGCTTCTTGCTTCAAACTTGCCTAGATCCTCATCTTTTTTGATATAGCACTTACTACCAAAAACTCTGAAGTATCTCACAGTAGGAGGATGACCAAACCATAGTTCATAAGGGGTCTTACCAGAATTGCCTTTGATCTGCACCCAGTTGAGAGTGTAGACAACAGTACTCACAGCTTATCTCCAATAGACTTGTGGAACATTTGCTTCCATCATCATGGTCTTGGAAGCTTCTTGAATAGTCTAGTTCTTTCTTTTCATGACTCCATTTTGCTGAGGAGTCCTAGGAGTAGATAACTGTCTTTTTATTCCATGATTTTCACAGAATGTTTCAAACTCACCGGAGGTAAACTCTCCACCTCTGTCAGATCTCAGACACTTTATTTTTTCACCAATCTCATTTTCCACCATAACCTTGAATACTTTGAACTTGCCAAGAGCTTCTGATTTTTCTTTCAAAAAGGTTACCCACATCATCCGAGAGTAATCATCAATCAGAAACATAAAATATATGTCTCCTTGCACACTCCTAATTCTAGCAGGGCCACATAGATTAGTATGCACAAGTTCCAACCGTCCACTTGAAAATTGTTCTTTACTCTTGAATGAAATTTTATTCTGTTTACCCAATTGACATTCTCTACACATGCTATTAGCAAGTTTTACAAGTTTTGGAAGATCCCTCACAGCCTGAGTAGAACTTATCTTAAGAATGTTATCAAAATTCACATGACACATTCTCCTATGCCATAACCAACTCTGATCAATCTGAGCAATCAAACAACTTTTACCAGAACTACTTAAATGAAAGATGTTACCTCTAGTCTGAGTCCCAGATGCAATTTCAGTTCCATAGCTTTCCAAGATTCTACATTTTCCATCCTTAAATCGGAGATCATAACCCTTGTCAACCAACTATCCTGTTACCGCCTGTATGAGCAGTCTGGTTTCAATTGAAAAATGCAAAAAATTAGTTAAGGTACAAGTGTCTTTGTAAACATACAAAGGTGTTTATAAATGCATGCAGGTCAAAATGTGTGTTGGCTGGTGAAAAATCTCCATCGACCTTCAAAAAAGGTAAAATGAGTTGTATGCATTTCTAAATGCATATCGGGTTGCATATCGGGTTGGTGGAATCTTCTAAAAGATTCCAGGAATATTCGCCATTTGTATATCGGCCCTGCTTGTATATCAGGCTTGTATGTGGGACATGCAAGCGAAATATACAATGAAAAATATACAAGGGCGCAGATGCATTTACTACAGTGCTGGAGATACAAGCGAAAAATATACATTGTAGGCATATTCCAGGGAAGATTCGTTGTTTGTATGCAGAGGAAATATACAAAGCAAAACACACAAAGGTGCAAATATACATTTGCTACAGTGCGGCGGAGGTGATGCATGTGGTAGGGCCCGCGGGCATATACAAACAGGTTTATATTTTCAGCATGCAGGAGATGCAGATATAAGGTTGAATGTATGTTTGACATACATTGGCGACATACAAGAGGGAATCTATATCGCATATCCTAAAAGATTCCTTGCTTGTATGTTAGGGGATTTGTATGTTTGCATATACAGTCCGATATACAAAAGGAGAGACATGCAATTCAGACGCGATGGAGAAATAAAGGTGCAGTGAATGAAATTTGGTGTCCATGGGTTGTATAAAGCGCTTGTATATGCTGATATACAAGCTGATGTGCGGTAAAAGGGATACAAGCCAAATTTGAACCGATTTTCAAATTGTTCTATAAACTTTGGGGTCCGCCTTGTATATCAGACAGTTGTATATGCATTTTGCATATACAGGGATTTTGAAAGGTGAACAAGTGGTGTTTGTATACGCATTTCAGCATGCATATGCAAAAGCGATAAAGGCAAAATAAAGGTGTGAAAGGCTAGTGATAGAATCATGGGGTGCCCACATGGCATGATTTCGTTGGCTGGTGGCTCTTCATACATATTTTGGGACCGTTGATCTCGGCGATGGGTTTTCAGATTGACGGTCAAGTTTTGAGCTCTCGGCGATGGTTTTTTCCTTATGTCCGCGGTTGTTTTTGAGCAGGAATTTTCCATGGGTGCGCTGTTACTGTTTCCGGGAGGAGCTACTAGTGGTTGAGCCATTAATGGTTGGATTGCAAATAGGCATGGGCCAATGGTTGAACGGTCAAGTACTAGGTTTTATGACAGAGAGTCTTCCAGCGACGGCACAGGGCTCGAGCTCAACCATTCCTCGCCCTTCTCTTGCTTCTTCCCATTTTGTCCCCGGCTGCATTTATTATTTTGAGCGCCATCTCTGGTGCATTGTCTGGCGAGAATTTTGACCTGGTCATGTAATTAATTTGTGCAAAGTACACTTTCTTGCTATTTTAGGCAAACAGTGTTACTTTTTTGTGTTGTTGAAAACTGGACAAATTTTGGTGCTGCAGTAGGAATACAACTTTCTGGTGACTCTATTTCAAGTGTCTTTGTGAGTTTATGAGTTGTATGTTGTGTGTATTATGCACAGAATTATTGATTTCATGTTGATTTAAATGAGTAATGCTTCATTGCATGTGTTTTGTTATTTGTCTCTAGACTGAATGTGTTTTTCTTCTGACTCTGAACATCTAAGGGGTGTTATAGATTCTAGAATATAGGTTTTCTATATTGAATATTTAGTCTATTACTTCTGCTCAAGGAGTAGATTGAATGTTTTGGATTAAGTGTTGAGAAGAATACATTGTAGTAGGGATGTTTGTAAGCAGAAATAACTAAATACTCTCTCTTGGGTATTGTCTGTAAGGTAGACATTTTAGAAACCCCTTGAAATTTGATTATTGTCTTGGGTATGTGGTAAACATTCACATATATATGTCTACTGACTCCGAGCCCTGGATAGGCACCGATCTGGTCTAGTATCTCTATTGTAACCCAAAGTCCTAGTTTTACATCCATATATAAATCAAACTCAAACTTCATAAACAAACCTTTTAGGACTTTAGAAATAGTTTTAGGATCAAAATCCTCTATCTACAACTGAGCATAGGCCCAAAGCTAGCCCCTTTGCACTTATTCCACAGTTTTGGTCAGCATCATAGAGGATTTATCTGCTTTGTTTCAACATCCGAGTAGTTTCATGTACATATGTTGTAGATGTTGAATAGGGAACACCCCCCTTGGTTCTACAGAGCCTAAAGAAGAAGAGGAGATATCTATAGAGTCTATCTCCTATATTGTTAGCCGTTGGCCCAGGAATCCTATTGATCATTGATGGCTATCTTGTAGGGACAACTAGGAATAAGCATCCAATCAGATTAAGAGGTAACAGAAATTGGTGACTCTGCTGGGGACTTGTAAAAGAACCCTAATTCTAAAAGGAAAATAATTCCTAGTAATAGGTGGCGACTGCGAACCAATCTCCCAACTGGTAAAGTAAAAATTTGTATGCAAGGGAGAAGATCCCCGCGTAATACTCTGTTTGAAGGGTTACCCATAAAAATGATGTATAGGAAAAAAGGGATTGTTCGAGCTAGTCAAGATGGTTCTCCTAGCCCCAGAAAAAATGAATTTATTCAGGACAATCCAGGATCCTCAGAGCAAACAATACCTTATTTTTCAAACACTGAGGCTAAAATCCAGAATGTATATGAAAGACAGTAGGGTGATGCTCTGAGAATAAGGTCAGAATTTTTTCAAGAACGCCCTTTCTTGGATCCCAGTGATAGATTTGAAGAGGTTGAGTCTCTAAGGGATGAAGCTAATGATGATCAGAATGTGATAAAACCATCTTCTTCTATGCCCAGAGAGGAGGAACTAGCTGATGAAATTAAGAGCTTAAGGGCAGAATTAGAATATTTGCAAGCAGTAAAGATCAGAGATGACATGAGATAGAAAGTGCAAGCTCTGAGAGTTGCTCAAAATGATTCAATTCCTACCCTTGAAAACACAAATGTGCAGATAAATCAGCAAAGGAATGAGGTCTAGGATCAGCATAATGATCAAAGACAGAATGCAAATAATGCTAGAATACCATTAAATAATGTAAGAAATCAGAATGCAAAGAGAAATGCCAATGCCAACCAATTTGGTAGACAACCAATGCAGTTGGACAGAATCAAACAACTAGTTTTTTATGGCATTCCTGGTTATCCATACCTATTGACAAACATGTGAGGCTGCAAGTGCCTAAATTTTTAGGAAATAATATTGTGTCAGGTGAAGACCATCTAAAAGCTTTTCAGAATATCATGGACAACTTTGAGGTTGAGCATGAGGATGTATTTATGAAATCATTCATGCAATCCTTAGTTGATGAAGCCAAGGAATGGTATAAAGGTCTACCTGACATAAGCATTTCATCATGGGATGAATTTAGGAGAATATTCAAGGAACAATATGGTGACAAAACTGATCCTAGTTTCTTCATTAATGAATTCACTGGCATTGCCAAAGGATCAAATGAACAAGTTGCTGATTTCAATGCTAGATTCATGAAGGTATTGAACAAATTGCCACAAGACTTGAGGCCTAATGAACCTATGTGCATAGTGTTGTACATAAATGCTTTTGATGCCAAGACAACTTATGGATTAAGAGATAAGGGTCCTCACAGCCTCGGAGATGCATTCAAGATTGCAACAAATATTGAAAATAACAGAAAAGCATCTGGTAAGACAAACATAAGAGATGATGTAAAAATTCTACAAAATCCAAATATTAAATCTCAAAGTGTTCGAGGAAATACATCTACTTCTAAGGATAAAATAGATAAGTTGATGACTATTGTCAAGGACCTAGGTTAATGGCTAAAAATGAAAAGGGAATAGGTCCTGACAGGCAGGTTTACAAGAGGCAAGAAAGAAGACCATCATTACATAACATGCCATATCATACCAATTGGCATAATGGTAAGCCTATTCTTCCGCATAGCAACTCAAATTAGAGGACTCAAAATGCAAGGGAAACACCTGATCCTTTGAAGAAGGTTGTCAATATTGTTAATGACACCCCATGGTGCATCATATGTCAGATGCCTCACTCATAGTCATAATGTGTGATTGCTCAGTCTCTATATAATAATGTTGTTGCCTGTGATGAATGCAATGAGCCGCATTGCATGGACGATGATAATGTCAACATGCTGTCTACAGACAGAGGATACTCTTTTCATGATGCTAATGCAAATGTAGATAATGAAATTCAGGTCTGCCAATAGTTCCCATATGATGAGGATGAAGAGGACAATTATGCCTATGTCAGGATTCACACAATTTTCTGAATAATTTGAGGAGACCTTCAGATGAAGAAATTAGAGCCCTCACAGCAGCAGCAGTAGCTCAAGTCAAGAGCAATTACAATCTCAAAGGTAAGGCTCAGGTAAGTGGTACACGTCAACCAGAAAACACTTTTGCGAGCCAACCAGTGCAAAATTATAAGGAGACTGAAACATATAAGAAACAATGGAACAATAATAAACAAGGTTTTAAGCAAAAAACAGGTTACGATTCTCAAAAAATAGAAAACACAGTTCCCCAGGTTGAGGATCAAAGTAAAAATTTTCAGAGCAGTAATGACAGACAAGGAGCTATAAAAATTAAAGCTGGATCATCTCAGGATAAAAATAAAACGGTGGAGTAAGCTACAACTGTTATTCAAAATTATGCTCCATTTGACATCACTTAGGTTTTGTCTCAAATAAAAGTCTCTGTTCCACTAATGGAACTGATGAAAGTAGAAGAGTTCAAAAATAAAGTAGTATCCCTGATTTCAGGTGTACCCTGTCAAGCCAAGCAGAATGATGAACCTCAGGGCAAGAAACAGGCCTTGTGCATTGATGAAGATGAAGTTCCTGAAGTGTATTTGGGGATGACCATGACAAAGTGCCCTTCACAAGTGGAGCCATTTTATGTCTCTCTTGTCATAAATGGAAAAGTGATTAAGAATTGTATGTTGGATTCAGGAGCATCAACAAATATCATGCCTTTAGCCATCATGCAGCAAGCAGGGTTAAAGATAGATAAGGCATGTGGGAAGTGCTATGCCATGGATGCTAGGGAGGTACCTGTCATTGGAATTATGAAAGATGTCAATTTCAGACTGGCAGCATATCCTAAAAAGACCTACAAAATGAACATAACAGTTGTTGATATCAGGCCACAGTATGGCATGTTGCTGTCAAGAAGGTGGGCAGCATTGATTGGTGGGAGTATGCAATTAGATTTGTCATATGCTATGATCCCTATGAATGGCAGTGATGTCAAACTGATTAGAGAAGAAAGGTCATCAGAGACAGTAGAGGATCAAGAATCAAAGGAGCATATATGTTTTGTGGATACTGACTGTGATAATTTCAGAGTTGTCTCAGATGATAAAGGAGATAAAGAGGGAAATATTTGCATTCAAGAATTGGATCAACAGGGTCTATGGACTATGTATTTCAATGGAGCTTGTTCAAAGGAAGGCTCTGGTGTTGGAATTGTATTTCTTTCTCCAGCTGGTAAGCTTCTAAAATTCTCTTTCTTACTAAAGTTTGCCTGTACAAATAATATTGCAGAGTATGAGGCTCTGTTATTAGGATTGAATGTAGCTCTGAAGCATGGAATTAAGATGATCAAGGTGTTTGGTGATTCAGAGCTTGTTGTTTCCCAAGTTAGGGATAAGTATGCATCAAAAAACTAGGAGGTTAAAACAATATAAGCATGTTGTTTGGGATACAATTGAATTGTTTGATGCCTTCTCAATAAATTGGATAGAAAGAGCAAAAAATGTCAGGGCAGATTTTCTAGCTAATGTAGTTGTAAGGCCAGATGATATAACTCTGTCAGATGTAACAAATGTTGAGGTCAAACTCAGACCTGCAGTGCCAGATAATGTATGCAGCTGGCAAGTGTTTGATGATGATAAAGATTTACTGAGATTTCTACATTGTATTGATGAGTATGAGAACCAAGAAATGGACTTTCAGAACCTTGTAGAGGTTGTAGATGGAAAAGAAACTCTCTTAGGGAAAGAAAGAATTCAACTAAAGACAAATAAGATCCCTAGAGGGATGGTTGCTCTAGAGAGAACTTTTGACAATAGGGATCAACTTGTTACAAAGTCATCTCCAACAAATAAGAATGATCTAGAGGAGATAAACTTGGGGACATCTCATGCCCCCAAAAAGGTATATATTGGCAAACAGCTCAAACCACATATCAGAGCTATGCTGATTACATTGTTGAGAAAGTATAAACATGTTTTTGCTTGGTCATATGAGGACCTTAAATCTTATAGAGAGGATTTATTTCAGCATGAAATCCCTTTGAAGCCTGGAGCTAAACCATTTAGACAAAAATAGAGACCTATCAACCCAACCTTAGCTCCAAAAATGCAAGAGGAACTTATGAAGCTTAGGGAGGCTGGAATAATCATGCCTATCAGACATTCAACTTGGGTGTGTAACCTTGTCCCAGTCAAAAAAAAGAATGGTGACATCAGACTTTGTGTGGATTTTAGGAATCTGAATGTATCCTCTTTGAAGGATAATTATCCATTGCCAAACATGGAAGCTATGTTGCAGAAGGTGACTGGCTGTGAACTTCTATCTATGATGGATGGATTTTCAGGGTACAATCAAGTGAAAGTAAAGGAATCAGAGTAATTCAAGACTGCTTTCACTACTCCATGGGGAACATATGTATATGTTAGGATGCCATTTGGACTGACAAATGTAGGTGCCACATTTCAAAGGGCCATGGATGTGGCTTTTGCAAGATTGATTGATTCAATCTTGGCTGTGTATCAAGATGACTTAACTGCCTTTTCAAAGAAAGAGGAACAACACTGTTTGCATTTGGAATAAATTTTTATTAGAGCATTAGAGTATGGCATCTCACTTAACCCAAAGAAATGTGCCTTTGGAGTTGTAGAAGGCAAATTGCTTGGACACATTGTTTCCAAGGATGGAGTCAGGATCGATCCTGAAAGGGTAGCTGCAATTGACAAAATCCAGATCCCTAAAATGGTAAAAGGTGTTCAGCCCTTCTTTGGACAGACTAATTTTGTTAGGAGATTTGTTCCTAATTTTGCAGAGACCACCAAGGAGATCTCTAAAATGCTGAAGAAAAATGCAATTGTCAAATGGGAAGATGAAGCAACCAAATCATTTCAAGACATAAAGGAGGCAATAAAGATGGCTCCTGTTTTAAAATCTCCTAATTTTTCTAGGCCATTTCAATTGTTTTCATTTGCTTATTTCCATACTGTTGCTGCATGCCTATTGCAAAAAAATGAAGAAGGGTTTGAACGGCCTATAGCTTTCTTTAGTAGGTCATTGCAGGCTGTTGAATTAAAGTATGATATAATGGAGAAGCAGGTGTATGCAT
This sequence comes from Cunninghamia lanceolata, assembly GCA_027924645.1. Taxonomy (NCBI): domain Eukaryota; kingdom Viridiplantae; phylum Streptophyta; class Pinopsida; order Cupressales; family Cupressaceae; genus Cunninghamia; species Cunninghamia lanceolata. The sequence continues at coordinate 8,367,161 of BSBN01001256.1, read as the reverse complement.
TGGTCAGAGCAGTCAAGAGCTTCAGGCCCTATTTGGTAGGCTCATAAGTAATTGCATATGTGCCTCATTCAGCAGTCAAGAATATCTTCACTCAGCAGGAGGTAACTAGAAGAAGATGTAGATGGATAAATAAACTACAAGAATTCAACATTGAAATACAGATTACAAAGCTGGTAAGGGGACAAGGTTTGGAAAAGCTAATGACAGAATCAAATCTAGCAGCATGCCAGGTGAATGTGGTGCAAAATAAAACTGTCAGTATATCATAATCTGATTGGTATAAGGACATTGTATATTACTTGCATAATTTGAATTGTCCTTCCCACTTCAGTGATAGTCAGAAAAGGACTTTGAAGCTACGTGCAATCAAATACATAATTCTTCAGGGAGAGTTGTATTGGAAGAATCCTGAAGGTGTACTACTTAGATGTGTGAATGAGGATCAGGCTACTGATATTTTAAATGACCTACACACAGAAGGATGTGGTGGACATCACGCTGCCAAGACAACAGCCCACAAAGTTCTTAGAGCAGGATATTGGTGGCCAACTCTTTTCTCAGATGCACAAAAGTTGGTAAGTAAATGTGATCCTTGCCAAAGGTTCTCAGGAAAGCTAAAATATGGAGGTGCCTTGCCCCTTAGGATTATAACTGTAGAGACCCCATTTCAGCAATGGGGAATTGATTTTATAGGGGAAATCTCAGAAAAATCAAGTGGAGGACACAGTTGGATTCTGGTTGCTACTAATTATTTTACCAAATGGGTTGAAGCCATTCCAACTAAGAAAGCTATGAGCAAGGTGGTGATGGATTTTGTTTTGGAGCACATTATTATCAGATTTGGAGTGCCAGCTACAATTGTCACGGACAATGCCATGTGCTTCAAATCTGGAGAATTTGTTGATTTCTGCAACAAATATGGGATCAGTCTGTCATATGCATCACCATATCACCCACAAGGAAATGGTCAGGCAGAATCAAGCAATAAGAGCCTCATGAAAATCATTAAGAGAACAATGGATAAGAGCAAGAGGGTATGGGATTCAAAGTTAAAGATGGCACTGTGGGCCAACCGGATGACAATGAAGGAATCAATTGGAAGGTCACCTTTTGAGTTAGTGTATGGTGCACCAGCTAGGCTACCTATGCACAACCTTCTGCCAGTTTACAGGTTTTTACAAGAGAATGATACAGAGATTGGGGACCCAATGACTGAAAGAATCAATCAGCTAGTTGCATTGGATGAAATCAGAAGAGAGGCACACATGACAAATATCAAGAAACAGCAAAAGATGAAATTTCTGTTTGATAAGAGAGCTACAAAAAGAAAGTTTCAGAAAGGTGATTTGGTCCTTGTATGGAATGCAAGGAACTAGGATAAGGGCAAACACGGTAAATTTGAGCCCTTATGGGTGGGCCCATACCAAATCAGCGACACTTATGGAGGAGATTCTTACTTTCTCCAGGCCCTAAGTGGTGAATTTTTGGAATTGCCTGTGCACGGTCAGTTCCTAAAGTTCTACTTTTTGTAATGGTTGTCTTGCATGCACGTTGTAAACTAAATGTAAATATTTTGTACATGCCTTGTATAGTCGGTCGCGTTTTGAGTTTTGAGTTTTGTTTGGTCTGCCCCAGAGTAGTCTAGTCCTCGCTGTAGTCTTGCGCCTACACATCCCCAATCGGAGCCTATGTTACCGCCTATATGAGTAGTCTGGTTTCAATTGAAAAATGCAAAAAATTAGTTAAGGTACAAGTGTCTTTGTAAACATACAAAGGTGTTTGTATATGCATGTAGGTCAAAATGTGTGTTGGTAGGTGAAAAATCTCCATCGGCCTTTAAAAAATGGTAAAATGAGTTGTATGCATTTCTAAATGCATATCGGGTTGCATATACATTGGGGGAATCTTCTAAAAGATTCCAGGAATATTCACCATTTCTATATCGGCCCTGCTTGTATATCGGGCTTGTATGTGGGACATGCAAGTGAAATATACAATGAAAAATATACAAGGGCACAGATGCATTTACTACAGTGCTGGAGATACAAGCAAAAAATATACATTGTAGGCATATTCCAGGGAAGATTCGATGTTTGTATGCAGAGGAAATATACAAAGCAAAACATACAAAGGTGCAAATATACATTTGCTATAGTGCGGCAGAGGTGATGCATGTGGTAGGGCCCATGGGCATATACAAACAGGTTTGTATTTTCAGCATGCAGGAGATGCAGATACAAGGTTGAATGTATGTTTGACATACATTGGTGACATACAAGAGGGAATCTATATCGTATATCCTAAAAGATTCCTTGCTTGTATGTTAGGGGATTTGTATGTTTGCATATATAGTCTGATATACAAAAGGAGAGACATGCAATCCGGATGCGATGGAGAAATAAAGGTGCAGTGAATGAAATTTGGCGTCCATGGGTTGTATAAAGCACTTGTATATGCTGATATACAAGCCGATGTGTGGTAAAAGGGATACAAGCCAGATTTGAACTGATTTTCAAATTGTTCTATAAACTTTGGGGTCCGCCTTGTATATCAGACAGTTGTATATGCATTTTGCATATACAAGGATTTTGAAAGGTGAACAAGTGGTGTTTGTATACGCATTTCAGCACGCATATGCAAAAGCGATAAAGGCAAAATAAAGGTGCAAAAGGCCAGCGATAGAATCATGGGGTGCCCACATGGCACGATTTCGTTGGCTGGTGGCTCTTCATACATATTTTTGGGACCGTTGATCTTGGCGATGGGTTTTCAGATCGACGGTCAGGTTTTGAGCTCTCGGTGATGGTTTTTTCCTTGTGTCCACGGTCATTTTTGAGCAAGAATTTTCCATGGGTGCACTGTTACTATTTCCGGGAGGAGCTGTTGGTGGTTGAGCCATTAATGGCTGGATTGCAGATAGGCATGGGTCGATGGTTGAATGGTCAAGTACCAGGTTTTATGATGGAGAGTCTTCCAGCATGGCACATGGCTCGAGCTCAACCATTCCTCGCCCTTCTCTTGCTTCTTCCCGTTTTGTCCCCGGCTGCATTTATTATTTTGAGCGCCATCTCTGGTGCATTGTCTGGCGGGAATTTTGACCTTGTCATGTAATTAATTTCTGTGAAGTACACTTTCTTGTTGTTTTAGGTAAACGGTGTTACTTTTTTGTGTTGTTGAAAATTGGACAAATTTTGGTGCTGCAGTAGGAATACAACTTTCTGGTGACTCTATTTCAGGTGTCTTTGTGAGTTTATGAGTTGTATGTTGTGTGTATTATGCACAGAATTATCAATTTCATGTTGATTTAAATGAGTAATGCTTCATTGCATGTGTTTTGTTATTTGTCTCCAGACTGAATGTGTTTTTCTTCTGACTCTGAACATCTAAGGGGTGTTATAGATTCTAGAATATAGGTTTTCTATATTGAATATTTAGTCTATTACTTCTTCTCAAGGAGTAGATTGAATGTTTTGGATTAAGTGTTGAGAAGAATACATTGTAGTAGGGATGTTTGTAAGCAGAAATAACTAAATAGTCTCTCTTGGGTATTGTCTGTAAGGCAGACATTTTAGAAACCCCTTGAAATCTGATTATTGTCTTGGGTCTGTGGTAAACATTCACATATATATGTCTACTGACTCCGAGCCCTGGATAGGCACCAATCTGGTCTGGTATCTCTGTTGTAACCCAAAGTCCTAGTTTTACATCCATATATAAATCAAACTCAAACTTCATAAACAAACCTTTTAGGACTTTAGAAATAGTTTTAGGATCAAAATCCTCTGTCTACAACTGAGCATAGGCCCAAAGCTAGCCCCTTTGCACTTATTCCACAGTTTTGGTCAGCATCATAGAGGATTTATCTGCTTTGTTTCAACATCCGAGTAGTTTCATGTACATATGTTGTAGATGTTGAATAGGGAACACCCCCCTTGGTTCTATAGAGCCTAAAGAGGAAGAGGAGATATCTATAGAGTCTATCTCCTATACTATTAGCTGCTGGCCTAGGAATCCTATTGATCATTGATGGCTATCTTGTAGGGACAACTGGGAATAAGCATCTAGTCGGATTAAGAGGTAACATGTCTAACACTAAGAAGATTATGCTTCAATCCTTCCACATACAAAACATCATTAGTGTTATTCTTACCATCAAAACAGATGGATCCTTTGCCATGGATTCTACCAGCTGAGTTGTCTCCAAATTTCACAATTCCACCTTCATATTTTTCAAAGCTTACAAACTTACTTTAATCACCAGTCATATGATGAGAACATCCACTATCAATTACCCATTCATCTTTTTCTACAACCTGAGTAGCCAAGGCACTTTCCACATTTGCACAGCTAGCAGATTTAGTAGGCACCGGATATTCTTCTTTGATAGCAATGAATACCCAATCATTTTCAGTGAAACCTCCATGATCAAATTCATCATCTGTGACTCCTTCTTCACCAGCTTCTTGGACATAGTAGCATTTCTTCTAAATGCTGGGTCTATTAGGGTTTGGCCTTGAACCCCTCTTTGGACACCTTGAGGCAAAAAGACCAATCTTATTACAAGTAAAACATTTGAATGGCAACTTTCCTTCATACTTACCGGATCCTCTTGGCAATCTTTTGGCAAAAAGGGTTTCAGGTTCATCAAAATCAGTTTCATCACCTTCAAGATCCTTCCTTGTCCTGTCGAATCTATTAGATCTTCTTGAAGAGCTTTCACTCGGATCATATTTTTGTCTTCCATGAATAATGGCTTTAAATGCAGATTCAGACTTAGGAAGAGAATCACCAAACTCACTCATTTCAAATGCTGAAAGTTTACCAACCAACTGATCCCTTGTAACAGTTGTCGCAGTCCTGATTTCTTCAATGGCAGCAACTTTATGCTTGTAGGCCAGAGGTAAGGATCTGAGCACTTTGGCAAAAATTTCTGATTCTTCCAATTTTCCACCAGCACACCTTATACCGCTCATAAGTTCATTCACTTTTAGCATGTAGGAGGTAATATTTTCATCTTCACTCATCCTTAAGCTTTCATATCTACCCTTCAGGCTTTGTAGCTTGGCACATTTGACATGTTCACCACCTTCATGCAATGTTTCCAACTTTTCCTAGATTTCATGCATAGTTTTCAATTCCAGTACATTTGTCATTTCTGTATCAGACAGGGAACTCAACAAGGCTTCTATAGCTCAAGTGTTGTTCTCAGCATCTTTGATTTCATCTGGAGTTGTAGGACCTTTTTCTAGAATCTTATATTCATTCTTAGTTATCAACCAGTAGGCATCACCCATACATTGCAAATGACACTGCATGCGCATCTTCCATAGAGTGTAATTTGTTCCATCAAATCTCAGACTGTCTTTCTTGTAAGTCAACATTCTGGATCTCCTCAAGTGGTCAAGCTTCTTTCAGAGGAACTTGGCTTTGATACCAATTGTTGAAATTAGGCCAAATAACTGAGAGGGGGGGTGAATTATTTGTCCCACAAAATTAACCTTTTCTCTTTTAATCTTCTTTCACAACTTGCAAACAGATTAATGATGTAAACATTAAAGCATGAAACAATAACACGAGTAGAAACACAATTAACACACTTGACACCAAGATTTTTGATGTGGAAACCCGGTTAAGGGAAAACCATGGTGGGAGTTAACCCACAAGATTTGTACCCTGTTAAAAGTACTTGAAAATGAGAAGGCACTTGCCTTCAAGCGCACTACCTAGAGCTCACTGCTCAAAAGAGGCTCACTGCCTACATAATTTATGTTTAATACACAAGGAATTAACTAAGAAATAGCATCTTCTTCATGCTTGGTTTAGTCTCATTGAATGCTCATAAAACTTCTGCTCTTCTTCCAAATACTTCTTCACTATCACTTCATCCTTTACTGTTCTTGATTCTCTGCTCCTCCTCTTCTTTGCTCTGCCTCTGATCCTTTCTTGGGATTTGATTATTTCACACAAGGATGATTTTCCATAACTCAACTGCACACTTTTATATGTTTCATCAACCTTGGAATAAACATCAAGGTCGGCACTCCAAACATCTAACTTAATGCGAATCACTAAGCTATCGGCTAAACATAATTAGGACTCAAATCTTCCTCGATCAACACGCCATGCTCCATAGAATTGCTCTTAGATCATCCGCAACACAATTGAATCATCTAGTTGGCCAAGACTGGGAAAAACAACACTAAAGAAGAAATCTTCAACAACAAGTTTAATCTTCAATGCAGACATCTAACATAGTAGGCGCACGCTCCAGAGACCTCCACAAGCACATTAAATTTAACAAAGACATCCGCACTCCTCCAAATCATCAGAATCACTTGCATCTTCTCCTGGAACCTCAAGAACACTATTTTTCATGACTGTCACACTAGAAAGATTGCTTGCGGACCTCTAAACCATGAACCACTTGAGTTGATGATACACACTGACTTCCCAAACATGCCTCTAGAACTGCAGATCATAATATTTCAATGCGGAACAATCCGAACCAATTTACTATCACTCTCTCTTCTGAACACAACAAAACCTGGTTCTACTCAGATAACCATAGCTTCTTCAAATCTTCATGCGGACCTCTCCAAACTTAACTGGAGCTACTATAGATAATCCTCTACACAGGCATATGGTCCGCATACATTGATCTTCATTAATTTTCTCAATATCCTGAACATTCCAGTCTTCTAAATAGGCAACAAAATAGGATATAGTTGACACTAATGGCAACAAGGATATGTTGACATCAATGAAAACACTGATTAGGCACATATTTGCAATATCCTCTACCTCTCAATCTCTCTGCCTATGTCTCTGGCCATGTCCCTAACCTTCTATCTCCCTATCTCTCCCCTCGGTCTCCTCTATATCTCCCTATCGGTCCTCTCTCTCTCTCTCTAAAGCATAACCTAAACCTCTAAACCTTAACCCCTAACCCCTAAACCATAAACCCTAAATGCTAATAATGCCCCTAAACCCTAACCCCTAACCGCTGAACCCTAAAATTGAGCAACCCCAAACCCTTAAACCATAAACCCTAGAAGTAACGCTAAACCTCTATCTTCCTATCTCTCCCAATCTCTATCGGTCCCCTCTCTCTATCTCTCTCTAAACCCTAAACCCTAAAACTGAGCAACCCTAAACCCCTAACCCCTAAACCCTAAACCCTAAACCCAAGCAACCCTAAACTCCTAAACCCTAAATAATTCCCCTAAACCTTAAACCCCAAACCCTAAACCCTAAACTTAAGCAACCCTAAACTCATAAACCTCAAATAATGTCCCTGATCCCTAAACCCTAAACTCGAGCAAGAAGGCTAAACCCCTAAACCATAAATAATTCCCCTTTAACACTAACCCCTAAACCCTAAACGTAGGCAACCCTAAACTCATAAACCCTAAATAATGCCCCTAAAGGTTTGAGAAACCCTAAACTCATAAACCCTAAATAATGCCCCTAAACCAACCCTAAACCTCTCTCTCTTTCTAAACCCCTAAACCCTAAATAATGGCCCTAAACCCTAACCCCTAAACCTGAGAAACCCTAAATCTCTATCTCCCTATCTCTCCCTTATCTCCCTATATCTCTATCATTTGTCTACCTCTCAATCTCTCTCCCTATCTCTTTGGACATCTCGCTCACTCTCTATCTCCCTATCTCTCCCTCACCATGTTATCGATGAAGGAAATAATTACAAGAGAACTAGGACTCTCTCTCTCTCTCCCTATAACCCTGTCTCTCCCCTCCATCTCTACCCTCTCTCCCTCTTCCTCCCTCTTCCTCCCTCTCCCTCTCCCTTATTGACAAAGAACATGGAAACAAGAAAACTAGGACATGCAAAGAGGGATGAGAATATAAATTGGGAGGATGCAATGGAAACAAGATCATTTATGAAAGTTCATTGGATGGGAAGAATGATGAGGATAGGTAGAGAGAGAGAGAGAGAGGGGAGGGAAGTAGAGAGTGGGAGAGATGGTAAGAGGTAGAGAGGGGGGGAAGTAGAGAGTGAGAGAGGGTAGGAGGTAGAGAGGGGAGGGAAGAAGAGAGTGAGAGAGAGGGTAGGAGGTAAAGAGGGGAGAGAAGTAGAGAGTGAGAGATAGGGTAGGAGGTAGAGAGAAGAGGGAAGAAGAGAGTGAGAGCGAAGGTAGGATGTAGAGAGGTGAGGGAAGAAGAGAGTGAGAGAGAGGGTAGGAGGTAGAGAGGGGAGGGAAGTAGAGAGTGGGAGAGAGGGTAGGAGTAGAGAGGGGAGGGAAGTAGAGAGTGAGAGAGGGTAGGAGGTAGAGAGGGGAGGGAAGAAGAGAGTGAGAGAGAGGATAGGAGGTAGAGAGGGGAGGGAAGTAGAGAGTGAGAGAGGGTAGGAGGTAGAGAGCAGAGATAAGTAGAGAGTGAGAGAGAGGGTAGGAGGTAGAGAGGGGAGGGAAGAAGAGAGTGAGAGAGAAGGTAGGAGGTAGAGAGGGGAGGGAAGTAGAGACTTAGAGAGAGGGTAGGAGGTAGAGAGTGGAGGTAAGAAGAGAGTTAGAGACAAGGTAGGAGGTAGAGAGGGGAGGGAAGTAGAGAGTGAGAGAGAGGGTAGGAGGTAGAGAGGGCAAGGAAGAAGAGAGTGAGAGAGAGGGTAGGAGGTAAAGAGGGGAGGGAAGTATAGAGTGTGAGAGAGGGTAGGAGGTAGAGAGGGGAGGGAAGAAGAGAGTGAGAGAGGGTAGGAGGTAGAGAGGGGAGGGAAAAAGAGAGAGAGAAGGTATGAGGTAGAGATGGGAGGGAAGTAGAGACTCAGAGAGAGGGTAGGACGTAGAGAGGGGAGGGAAGAAGAGAGTGATAGATAGGGAAGGAGGTAGAGAGGGGAGGAAAGTAGAGAGTGGGAGAGAGGGTAGGAGGTAGAGAGGGGAGGGAAGAAGAGAGTGAGATAGAGGGTAGGAGGTAGAGAGGGGAGGGAAGTAGAGAGTGTGAGAGAGGGTAGGAGGTAGAGAGGGGAGGGAAGAAGATAGTGAGAGAGAGGGTAGGAGGTAGAGAGGGGAAGGAAGTAGAGAGTGAGAGAGAAGGTAGGAGGTAGAGAAGGGAGGGAAGAAGAGAGTGAGAGAAAGAGGGTAGGAGGTAGAGAGGGGAGGGAAGTAGAGAGTGAGAGAGAGGCTAGGATGTAGAGAGGGGAGGGAAGTAGAGAGTGAGAGAGAGGAGGGAATTAGAGGTGAGAAAGAGAGAGGAGGAGAGGGAGTGAGTGAGTGTTTCAGTTCAGCATAACACGAGCATGTTATAACATGCTTGCATTATGTGAATGCACATAACGCGAGCGTGTTATAACGCACTCACATTATGCTTTGCCTTGGAAAATTCCAAGCATTAGGTTTGGGTTTGCCTTGATCTTCCAACCCAAAGGCTTGAACTATGTTTAGGTCATCCAAGGACATGTTTTTCTAGATTCTATAAAAATTCACATAATCTAGAGCATGCTCCCCATCAGGATTGCACTTTTTCAATTAAAAGTTGAAAAAAATATCACCATAATCTTAAGCTCTTTGTTAGCTATCTAACCATATAATTTTTTTCATGTTTTGAGTATGTTAAGGGTTTCATCTTTAATTTCTTTTGTTAGTGTATCCAGTTTGTGTCAAAAACTAGTGTTTGGTATTTTTGACTTTTTTTAACCGTTCATCAAAATTTTAAATAAGTTACATTTTTAGAAACTAGACTCCATTCTACACGTATTAAAAAAATGATTTTCAATTAGTTTTCAAAAAAAATATGGGGAAGCACACTCAATTTTCTATTTTTCAGGATGTGTCCACTTTGAAAATTAGTAAAAAGCAATTATTCATGAAAAAATTATCAGAAAAATTAGGGACTACATGGTGTTAGCTAATTTCTCACAGAAGCGATTTTTTAAATACTAAAAAAAAGTTAACATTTTAGGGGGAGCACACTAGACACTATGTTATGTTTTATTTGAGAAAACCAGGACCAATTTTTGTTCTCCCCCTTTTTGAACCCCTTAATCTCAACCATTTAAAAAAAATAGTAGTTTAGAAACTAGATTCGGAGCACTATGACTCTTGTTTTTGTTGTATCTTCCAATTTTGAGTGTAACTATCTTCAATTTCTCATCCAACATTAGTCTTTCCTAATTCAGAAAAAAGTGGCATCTTAAGACCCCCTTTTGGTCCCTCATCTTTGTGCACTTACCCTACTTTGGTCTCACTTTTCTCTCACACTCTTCTTTTTTTTATCACTCATTTTTTATTCACTCATATTTTAGATTGCTTTTTTTAGAGTTAAGATCTTCCTGAAATTTTTGGCCAAGAGAGATAAGGGATTGAACACCACCAAAAGTTTTCACTATCTAGTTGGACTTCCCTTATATTAAGGAGAAATGGGGGAGGTCTACTTTCAAGCTTCTATTGAGTATTGTAGGTTTGAATACTGACTTTGTTTAGACTTAACAACTCATGGGTTGTTAAGACTAGAATTAGTGTAGAGCTAAGAGCTAGGCTTTGATTAGAATCATTAGGGAATGTAAATAGGGGAATGTCGATAAATAGCAACTGTGAATATAAGTGATCTCAAAAGTTAAGAGGATCAACCTATACCTAAGTAATCCTAGACTCCTTACTGAAACAAAAATCAAACAAGAGCATGTCACTCACAAAGATGCAGGATGACACAGAATGATAAGGAAAATGCAAAATCTTGATTTTTTTCATGATTTTATAATTTTTTATTTATTTTTGGAATATTTAATTTTTTATATTTTTATGATTTTTTGTAATTTTAGACATAGTATTTCTTGAGGTGAAAGGTGTTGACCGTCTCACCAAATTCTTCACCTTCCATCATGCACAAAAGATGTCATTTCTGACATCTTCTTTGACCATATAAGGACCTATCCAACTTGGTCTAAACTTGCAACCTTCTCCAGATCTTTTGTCAATCAGATTATCAATCTGAAGTACTAGGTCTCCCACTTGGAAGGGTCTTGGCACAACTTTCTTATTATATTACTTCTTTATATATCCAAGGTAAGAATCATGTCTCTGTACTACCCTTAATCATTTCTCATTTAGCATCTCCAAAAATTCTAAAAAAAAATTGTTAGCCATATTGCCAAAATCCATCCCTTTTGAAAATATTTTTCCCCGAGTGTTCCACTAAAAGTGGACCCAACTTATTGCACTTACCCTATTGTTGAAGGATGCTTCGAAGAGATAGAATGATATAAATTTGAAATTATTGAGAGGATGCTCTAAAATAATGGAGAAATTGAATAGATCTAAAAGCACCATTGAAGATAAATCTAGAGAATGATGAAGTGAGATGAATCTGAAGACATTGTTGAAAGGATTCTCTAGAGAAGTTAAAAAATGAACAACTCTGGAAGTATCGTTGCAAGGATGCTCTAAAGAAATGAAACAATGATCAGCTCTAGAAGCATCATTGGAAAGATGCTTCAAAGAAATGGCATAGTGAGAACCTCCAAAGCATCGTTGAAAGAATTCTCTAGATAAATGGAATGAATTAACTCTGGAAACATTTTTGGAAGGATGCTTTAGAGGAGTGGAACAATAAATGACTAGAATCATCATTAAAAAGATATTCTAGAGGATGATGAAATAAAATAGCTCTAGGAGTGTCATTGAAAGGATAATTTGGAGGGATGGAATTAATCAACTATAGAAGCATAATTGAAAGGATACTCTAGAGGATGATGAAAGAAAATATCTCTAGGAGTATTGTTGGATGGATATTCCAAAGGGATAGAGTGAACTCAGTGAAGGTTGATTTCAAAGACAACTTTTGAACAATGGTTCCAGAGATATTTTTTAGAGTGAATGGCTCCCATGATAACTTCTAGAGAGTTTTTTTGGTAGAAGAGCTTCCATTTACTAGTTTTCACCCTCCTACTTATTCATATTTGACACTCTAATGATAAATTTTGAAGGAAGAGGACCCCTTCATATAATAGATATTTGACTGAGTCTATATTGTCTTAATAAACTCCTCCATACTATATAGTTTCTAATGCAGATGCAACCTATGCCTATTTACCAATACCATCTTTATATCCTCATAAATGAGGGTTAGTCATATAGCCCCATTGTCAAAGATTTATTCTATCTCATATGGGCCCAACTAGTGGGTATGAATCTTCTCTCTAAAATCCTTATATCTAGAATCAAATAGTAGTGCCTAGTCTTCACTTCAAAATTTCCTTTTATTGATGTGTTGATCATGCAATAAATTTCTTTATTGCTACACTAATTTTGTTGTTAAATTGCCTCTAGCCTTACTTCATCCAATTCATTTAGCTACAATATTTAGTCTTGTTGTGCCTAGGTGAGGTCTAGGCTAATTTCCATGGTTGTCTGGAGTGTTTCTATTTCAAACACAATGGACAAGATTGGTTTCTTACAAAAAACTAGCTCATAAGGTGTGAACCTTGTGGTTTATTTTCATGTGGTTTTATAGACCCAAATTGCTTCATGTAATTTCCTTGACTAGTCCTCCCTACCAACTAATACCATTTTTGTTAGTCCATGTTCTCTAATTCTCTATTTGTGACTTCTACTTGACCATTTACCTATGGGTGGTATGGAGAAGACTTCTTATGACTCACTTGGTAATGTTCAGTAAAATTTAGGAGTACCTTTGACATGAATTGGGGCCCTTGGTTTGTAACAATGGATCTAGGTGCTCAAAACCTCAAGAATATCCTCTTATATAGAAAATTAGTGACTTGTTCTTCTCTTGCAACCTTCAAATCACCCACTTTTGTCCATTTTGTGACAATCATACATACCAAGATGTACTCTTTTCCTTGAGATGGTGGGTCGATGGGTTTGATGAAGTCCAACCCCCATTTCTCAAATGGTTCAAGAACCACTTGAGGATGGAGCGGCATTTCACTGGATGCAATTGTTCTTCCCATCCTCTAGCATTCATCATACTGCTTAACATATCTTTTTATATATTTATGCATGGAGGGCCAGTAATATCCAATACCAAGGATCTTGTGTATTATCCTCTTGGCCGAGTATTGTCCACCTAATGCTTCATCATGGCAAGCTATTAGAATGTTCTTTAAACCTCATCTCCTTGAATGCACTTGTGCAAGACAAGATCATGGCCACATTTAGACAATATTATATTTATCCATTTTAAGGTTGCACTTTCTTTAACTAGTTTTTTTCTTTGTTTAGTAGAAAAATTGGGTGGAAACTCTCTTGTAGCTAGAAAATTAGTTGTGTTAGTAGACTAGGGTGTGTGAACAAAAACAACAAATAATTGTTCATCTAGAAAATTGTTCTTGACTGGCTACTATTCATCATATGAAATGTGTATTTTGTACATAAAGTTAGCAACAACATTGAATTTCCTTAGTTTATCTACTATTGTCACATTAAAATCTTACAACAACAACAACCATCTAATTATTCTCCCATTTACCACAAGTTTATTCATCGGGCATTTGCTAGCAGAGTGGTCAGTATATAGTGACTTTATATCATATGATATAGTGTTAGAATTTATTGATAACATGGGCTACAACAAGGAATTTCATTTCTATGGTGGTATAATTCCATTCAATGGGGGTCAAGTTTTTGCTAATGAAATAAATGGTGTATTTTCCCCTCTTTATCTTCCTGTCTAAGAACTACACCAATGACATCATTTTAGGTATCAACATAAATGTAGAATGACACTTTCCAATTAGGGCCTCAAAAAACTAGAGCAGCGGTTAGTTTTTCCTAATCAGTTCAAAGGACTTCTAGTATTCATTAGTCCAAGCAAATTTAATATCCTTTTGGAGGAGGGAGAACATTGGGGCTGCAATTTTATTGAATTTCTCTACAAATATTTTGTAGTAGCCCATGTGACCCAGGAAGCTTGTAATGTCTATTTGGGATTTTTTGAGGCTCCAATCGTATGATGACTTCTATATTTTTTGAGTCCACCTTTATGCCTTAAACATAAATGTAATGGGCCAAGACAATTCCTTGATCAACCATGATGAGGAATTTTTCATGGCTAAGGGATAGTTGATACTCTTCACATCATTTTAAGACTTTATCTAAGTCTTGAAGTGCCTCATCAAAAGTGCTTCCATAGACAATGAAATCATCCATGTAAACTTCCATACAATTGTTCACTAGTTTAGAAAAAATAGCAAACACAACTCACTCGAAGGTAGTTAGTGTGTTACAGAGTCCAAAAGGAAGAACCCTATAAGTCAAGGTTCCCCAAGGGAAAGTAAACATGATTTTATCTTGGTCCTCCAAAGCTACCTAGATTTGGTTGTGACCACTGAATCCATCAAGGAAGAAGAAGTATGTTTTTCCAACCAAGTTATCAAAGAACTTGATCAATAAATGGTAAGGGAAAGTAATTCCTATAAGTTGCTTTGTTCAATTTTATGTAATCCACACAAACTCACTAGTTTCTACCCTTTTCAGAATGATGAGTGGTGACACCCATTTTTGTCTGAAATTGGATAGATGAACCTCACTTGTAGGAATTTTTCTATTTTAGCCTTTACTACTTCTCTTAATTGTATGATTGAGTCTATGCTATGGTTCTTACTAGCCTTACATACTCAATGTAAATATGATGGGTACAAATTAATGGGTGTATCTCCTTCATGTCTTTGTAATCTTAAGCAAAGGCTTTGGTATGAGAAATAAGGATGTCAAATAATTTAAGCTCCTATTGATCAATCAACCAATTGTTTATGTTCAAAGTCCTTGCTAGTAGGATCTGATCTATTTTATTATTGGATGATTAGAGGAAAAGGTTTTAGTTTTGCTCATCAATGTTTTCACAAGACATTAATGAGGCTGCAACATGTGAAAAGTGGTTATATCCTTGAGAAAATTTTTCCCTCTTAAAATTGCATTAGACAATGAACATTGAAATGCTTCAAAAAAGTCTATGATCATCTTGGGTAAACTCGTTTGAAGAAAAGATTGTAGATATTCATCCTCATCAGAATTTGTATCATTGCTTGATTCCAAGGCATCATAAAATTTAGATCATCCTCTAATTCTTCTACATATTGTTTTATGGTGGTCATGGCTAGAGAGAAAATGTCCTTTTGGCTACCAATTTGATTGGGTTCATCAACCCAAACATAGTTGTTAAGGGTTGGAGATGGTTTTCCATGGGGTATAAAGATAATTTTTTAATGGGTAAGTGTATGGAAATGGGGGACAAAAGGGGGGTCAAAAGTGGCCACTTTTTCCCTAAAATAAACTAAACCTAAACTTGGATGAGTAATTTGAAATGCATGCACTCAAAGTTTGAAGATATGACAAGAACAAGAATTGTACTACTCCAAATCAAGTTTCTAAACTACTAAAGTTTTTAAAAAATAGTTAAGTTTAAGAGGGTGAAATGATGTGTGCACACAAAAGTGTTCCTATTTTTTTCACTAAAATATAACATAGTGTCTAGTGTGCACCGCCTTTTTTTTTGCATTTAGTTTTTAAAAAACTGGTTGGTAGAAATATATAGCTAAGAGTGAGTACTACAAGTTGTGTATTTTTTCATATTTTTATTGAATATTTTTTTTGTGATTTTTCAAAGTGCATGCATCCTGAAAATTATATTTCTGAGTATGTGCATCACATAACTTGCATAAAAATAATAAAAAATATATTTTTAATGCATAAAGAATGAAGAGTAAAACAATCCTATATAATTTTTTTTTAAGTTTGATAATCAAATAAAAGTTATAAAGAAAAATGAATACATATGTGATTGAGGAATATGAAGACATTGTTCAAAGAAAATAAAAATAAATACCTTAACTTATTTAAAATATTTAAAAATTTATATGGTTAGAAAGTTAAGAATTAGCTCATCTTTTTGGTGTTAGTTTCCTCAATTGTTTTTATAAAATGAATAAATTTGATGACGTTGAAGTTATTGAAAATTTTATTGACTATGAAAAACATGTCTCTAGGAGCTATCATAGAGGTCCAATCCTTATGCTTGGTCATCCAAGCCTATTTGAAGCCTAAAAAGGTGAGACAAAATTTTTAAAAATATAAAACATGAGCATATTTTGTAGTCAATAAAGCAAAAAAGGGTGAATAGATAGAGAGAGGGAGAGATAAATAGATATAGATATAGAGAGGGAGTGTAATGGCCCAACTTTTACATAAGGACATTAATGGACAAAAATAGGATGAACAATGTTTTTGCGATGCAATCACAACACTAGCATGTTGCAATTGCACACTCAAGCACAAAAACCACCAAAGTTCCACACAAAGGCACAAGAGAAGATGGATACAAGGACACACACTTATCTACATGACAAGAACAACCCAAGTTGACAAATGGCCAACAATCCAAGCAACATCGACAAATGACCAACAAGCCAAAGGGAGGTTCAATCATGAAACACTCCAAGGACAAGACATCCAAAAAGAAACAAATTCACAATGCATATACTCACTAACCATTAATAAACATGCTAACTAACACAAAAGCATGATTATAATTCAAATAAAGAATAATATACATTTCCCAATTCACTTACATGCCAAAATATGAGAAATGCCAAACAGAATGCCACGCTCATTTAGCACCAATGTCGAGATGAGCCAAATAAAATTCTGGGAAACTCAACCATAATGTGGGAAAAATACAACCAAACTTATAAACGTAACATATATTAATAACATCATATATAAAAGAAGGCTCCAACATGCTAATTTAATTATTTTCAATAAGACAACTTTCTCAACATGACAATTTCCTTCCAAAACAAGGTTTGTTTTCCAACCAAATAATCATATAAAATAATAACATGATGGAGGCCCTATTTCCCAAACATGGAAGGATCACACTCCAATAAAAAAATGGTACAAATAATAAATATACATCAATAATAAGCCAAATCCATGATTCTCTAATAATTACAAAATACAATAAGAACATAACATGAAATAATGCACAAGGAACTCTTCTAGCTTCCAAGAGATCTTCTTGAAGGACCAATGGGAAAGTGTTACACACCACCCTACTATATTAAGGTCAATATATGTCTATGCCACTCTAGGAAACCCCCAAGCTACAGAGAAGAAGATCATGGCAACATTTCTATTAAGGTCATCTCACACAAAACCAAGTAATACATGGCTACATTCACACCAATCAAGCATACACCAATATATGAAACATGTGGCACAACTACCAATTGATTATATACAAGTATGAATGGTTTACACAAGCTAACAAGCATGAAATAACACCATCACAATAATTCAAGCATAATGGATTCTCACATCTTCAATGCACATTAAACAAGGCATAAAATAAACACAATCACACATACCTATATAAGAGCACAAAATCCATAAACATACATGTAGGTGGTCTAAACACATTCAGATACCAAATCCGAAGAAGGGATAGGAGGAGAATACTAGAAATAGGATAAGGAGTGTTATTACGGTCAAAACTAGACCTAGGATGGCATCCTCATTTTGTGTAGATTTGGAGTATAGGAATACTCTGACATAAACCAACTCCCAAAGTTCTAACATTCCCTTTACAATCAAAATTAGATATAAGATAACATCCCTGTTTTGCATAGATATCCTATTTAACATGTTTTATTTTCCCTAGTTTGTATTACATTATCACTTAATTATTAAACTCTTCAAATGAATCATCTAGTGATCCGTTTGTATCGTAACAATCAATGAGAGCCCACTCCTTCCCCATTCTATACCTCAATCATATGTCTAATGCTCTAATTTTACAAATTGGGCGTGGCATGTAAATCTATGCAAAATGAAGAAATAAACAAATAGAATAAGAGTCTCAAGAAGGACATCACCACTCTCATAGGAACCTCAAGGTAAGGATTCCACCACTCTCACAAGAGCCTCGATATGCACGTCTTCCACTCACACATTAGAGCCTTAAGGTGAATGTCAATCACTCTTAGTCGCACATTAAAACAAGCCCAAGAGGCACTTCTTTAATGCACTCCTTGCTTCCAACCTTGTCCAACGAGTTGGGTAACTAACCATCCCAAGCATCCTATGAATATCTCCCAATTCCACACAATTAAGGGTCAACCTTCTTCAAGGAACCCGAAAACTAGGAAAGGGTGGTTTTCTCTAAAACATGCTTCCCAATGCACATAAAAACTAAAACCTATGGGATAATTCATTTCTCCAAATATCATGTTTTTTTAGAATTTAAAAATTCTAATAAAATAAAATAAAATATTTTCTAAATTATCTAGTGGCTGCCATTAACGGATCTTGGAGCATCCTTTCCAAAATTCATCCCCAAATTTCACTGTTTTGAAAAAACTCAAAAATTTAAAAATCAAAAGATACCCTTTTGTTCCAAAATAGCCAAACAACATACTTTTTAAAACACGTAAATTTTCAACCCAATTTGATTAGGATAAAACAAGTAAATTCACATATTTTGCACAAATCTCGAAAAATGCAAAAACTAAAAATATAATTATACCCTCTTATGTCATTCCCACCCTACAACACACTTTTCAACTCATTTTCTAATTTTAGAAATTTGAGTAGGAAAATCAATTTTTCAAAAATAATTTTTCCTACATCTAAAATTTGAAATAAAAATTCAAATAACAAACCACATGGAGAAATACCTCAATCAATCTAAAGGTAATGGTGGAAGGAATCTTTTTCCCTCTACAAGCAAAACAATCTAGCCAAGAAATCTTCAAACATACCCAGTTCAATTTTCCAAGGAAGTGTTTGAAAAAAATCCATTTCATCCATTTTTTTTTCTTTCCAACATAACATAATGAAGTATTGAATTTTTTTATAAGACCCTTTTTCCTCTATTTTGAAATTGACTTTAAAACCTTCTTCATTATTTCCCCAAATCTAATTCATATGATACAATAATCCATAATTAAATATTTACAAGAAAATAGAATATAATCTATTTTCCAAACACATGATAATTAAAACATCATGCCTCATATACAACTTTCACCCCCCACCCACTTGGGGGCCTCAGGTTCGGGGGCACCCAATTATTATTGTGAGGAGAGGGTTGATTCTTTTCTTACCAATCTAAATTCATGTGAGGTGAATCTGGACCAGTGCTTGAAATCAATGCATAACTGCCGAGAGAAAGGGTGGGTGGGTGGAAGCAGGGGGCGAGAGAACATGATAATGACATTTGTAGCCCCTCTTCTCCCCTTTGAAGTTGTATGGCTCCTAACCTCTGCTTCTTGTCCTAACCTGGCCAGGGTGGGTTCCTATTAGTCTAGTGAATCCCCACCCCGCCTAAAGAAACTATAGTCCTTGGAGAACTTGGCTTTCTAGTGGTAATTTTATTGATATAATATAAAATGGGTGTGACTCCTAAATAAGATCACTTTTATTGATAAAATTTTTTAGAGTTTCTAATGGTAATTTAATTCAAAATACAACATAATTTTGTACAATTATGACTTAGTTTGGAAGGTTGTTTTGAGGCAATCCATTTGCTTTGCTACTTAGTGAAGGACATGTGAGCATTATCTTGTAACTACATTCATTTATAACTGCATTCATTACAATAATGTGAAGTTTCTTAATCCAAGTTCTTTTCTAGCATTTGCCTTTACAAAATTATTATTAAACTAATTATTTAACCCCTTATTAAAAAAATACATAAGTTCAATAATATAATAATTTGACAAAAATATTATATCCTGACCACTCTCACCTAGCAATATAAAGGCAATACAAAATTGCATATGAATCAAACCACAATTCAAAAGAAATTTCTTCCCCTTTATGAATATAATCTTTCATCTAGACATTATTTGAACAAACTCCCTACAAACTTCTAAAATCACTAGGAATGTAATCTTTCATCTACACCACAAAAAATATTATTTCACAAACAAATACTCTCAATAGTTTTAATGTAGTGTTTGAATTATATTTCTTTCCACACAACATCTAGTCACAAAATTTAACAAGTGCCACGTAGTGGCGAGTACTTGCCTTGTAGTGTTGTAATTATAGCATGTGTTTTAGTTGTAATTATAGTTGTGTTTTAGTTTTAATTTTTTAATTCATTAGGTAAACTTCAAATTTACTTTTTGTCAAACCAACAAAATTGTTATTATTTATAGAACTTATAACATTAATTATATTATTAATATTTATTATAACACTTGATATATCATATTAATTGATATTATAGTATTATAATAATATTATATAATAATAAGCCATTAAGGGCGTGGTTCAGTGGTTAAGTTGCTCGATTGTAGTGGCGACCACCAGGGTTCAAACCCTTGCTAGGCCAATGAGCTCGCGGGGTTGAACTTGTAGTGTTCATGTTAGGGGATGAGGTCCCCCGTGTTGTGGCCTCACCGGTTCATAGCTCTAGGCAAAAAGCATTCCTGTGGAGCCGGAGGGCATGTCGCACCGGTTACGTTAAAAAGTTTACCAGGCACATTTTTATAAAAAAAATATTATATAATAAGCATTTTTATAAAAAAATATATTATATAAGAATAATATAATAATGGTTTTCAAATACAACTATGGACAAAGTAAAACCAAAAAATAGCATGTATGAAAAAATTATTCAAGAATTCATGAGAAGAATACGATAATAAGATAAGACTAGATCATGCAAATGAGCCCTTTAAAGAGCAACATGTGGTTAACGAATTCTCACTATTTACTTTGTATTGCCAAGATCACAATATGTGATAAATTTTCCAGTAGCTAAACTAAGTTTCTCATATATGAATCAATTGGTGATCCTTGTCCTCTCCTGACTTTGTATAGATGAAGAAATCCACCCAAAATAATGTCGGCTACCTGTACAATTGCAATTACAATTAAAACAAAATCACAGGAAATCAAAACAAAAATAATAACACAAATATGATTAACTTGTTATCAGTTGAAATAAACATAAAAAATAATGTAATACGAAAAACATTACAGACCTTTTATTTCTCTGTTCAGAATAACATTCATACGTTTATTGTTTTGAATAATCCAACTCCAAGCAAATAACTACTCCTTAAAATGATTGCCAAAAAATAACGAACTATTGTACCATAAATTTGTATTTCTAAGTTTATATTTGGTGAACAAACTACACATTTGAAGAATATATAAACTAGAAATAAATTAAATCAAAATGTTAAATTTGTGAAGAGAATACAGATTTCTATGAGTGAAACAATACACATTTGAAGAAAACAAATATTATTTGTCTAATTTAAAAAACAAATTTCCTTTAATAACCAAAAATTACTTGTTTCATTTAACCAAATTCCCAAAAAAATTACTCACTCATAATAATAATTAATAATAATAATAATATATGACAGCAATATTTTAATTTAGTCACTCCTTATTTAATCAAACATATTAATTTGTTAGTACAAAAATTATAATTTGTAAAATCAATAATCCCATGTAAATATTATTGTTATCATTATTATTATAATTAATATTAATATTATTCTTATTTTCTATGCATTTGAAGATCGGGAAATGGAGCGAATTAGCGAAAATAAGCAGGAAGAAGAATTATTTCTGAGCGTAGGTAGGGCAGAAGTTAGATCTGAAGGGAGACAGGAATCTCGGGAAGGAAAGGAGTCTAGGCTGTCTCAAACATGGGCTGAAGAAACAGAGAAAGAAATTCTGATGAGCAAAGTCCAGGATTGTGCAGCTCAAGAACCTTGGAGATCAAAAGAAAGACGATAATTTTGGCGATCTCAGGACAAAGATGCTCTTGCGAACCATCATTGGAGAAGACAGGAAAACAAGGGGCACCAAAAGAATCAAGGACGATTCTCTGATGGTCAGGGATGGGATCGATGGAGACAACCCTTCTTTGGAGAGGGAGGCATAGGTAAGAGGTCGACCGAATTCAGGTATGGAAATAAAAAAACCATGGTTTTAAGTTCAAAATTATTAAAACCTTCTATAGAACACTTGAAAAAGCTTGGAGTAATAGGGAAATTATATGGTCCCAAATTGGATCTGGAAGATTTAAGAAAATGGTGGCAGGAGAGGTGGGGAAAAGAGCTATCCCTAAAAGCCCTAGCGAATGACTTCTTCTTCGTGTTATGCCCTTCTGAGAAGACTAAAATGGAGATTTTAGATGGGATCTGGCTTTTGAATGGTTTTGGCTTCTATTTATGTGAATGGTTTGTGGGCTTTGATCCGATCAAATACAAAATGGATCGAATACAGGACTGGTATAGAATGCCTAACCTACCGTTAGAATTCTGGAACTAAGAGATTTTAGAAGAAATTGGGAACTACTTGGGAAAATATATCTATGCTGAGGAATGAAAGGATTCTTTGGAAGAAGGATCGCATGTCAGAATCTGTATTAAAAATCGCTTTCCTGAGCAACAATGGAGAGAAATCGAGATCTTCACAAATTGGGGCATTTTGAGCCAACCTCTTGTCTATGAATCCAAGCCGGAAGGAATTTGGGTTAGCACGATTGGATGGAGAGCACGGGAATTGGACAAAGTGAATAATTCAGGAGAGAAGTTAGAACAAGGAGAAGCCTTTGAAAAAGCTCTAGGAAAGGAAGCAGAAAATATGAATAGCAAAAAAGAAGAGGAGGACATCCTATTGACAGAGCAGCTCCCGAACCTGAAGGAGGTGGATACAATTCATAAGTCGGATGGGAAAGTAGACTGTGAGAAAAAGATAAATGAAAAAGGTGAAGTTGCTCTGGAAGATGAGTGTCGAACTATCCCTGGGTTGGAGGAATTTGTCAATTTCTCCCAAAACATCAATAACAAGATCGCATAAATAATAGAGGCGATCAAGCCCAACATGCAGAGGGAAGATTTTGATTCTCTACTTGAGGTAGGCAGTGAGTTAGTTCAACTTGCTAGGGCCGTCAAGAAGGGCTCAATAAGATCGGTAGAAGATGCTTTGGAAGAGGACTAGTTGACAATTAAAGAAAAAGGGTTGGAAGTATTCGAGACTGAAGATGAAGCCAACTCTCTGGCTCTGAAACCCATGGAAGAAATTAAAGTTTACAGAGCCTTGGAAACTTTAGGGATTGGGTTGAAAGATTCTGAAAAAACTTCCCTAGACTGTGGAGAGCACAAGTCTAGGGGCTGGATTCCTAATAAGGAGAAACTGAAATGGGATGGAGAGGCAAGCGGTCAGCTGAAATTGTTGGATTTATTGAAAGTAGGGAAGGGGGGTCCCCTTCCTGAACATCAATGAGGATCTTGTCCTGGAATGTTAGGGGCATGAATGCCCCTAACAAGAAGAGCCTTTTAAGGCATAGGCTAAAGACTGTTCAACCAGATATTTGTATGATTCAGGAAACCAAATTAGAGGAAAGTGAAAATCAGCTCTTTGCCAAAAATTTAAGATAGTGGAAGATGATTAAGGTAAATTCTACAGGCCCTTCTGGAGGTTTAATGATGTTATGGAGATCACAATCTGTTCTGCTGGAAGAAGTAGGATTTGGAAAAGGATGGATTGCCAGTAGGGTTAGGAGCTTGGCTTCAAGCTTGAGTTTTCTCTTAATTAATGTTTATGGTCCTAATTCTCAAATTTAGAAAAAGGAGCTGTGGGTTGAATTAGATTCCCTGTGTGACAATAGGGTATGTGACTTCATAATCTTGGGGGGTGATTTTAATGCTATCTTGAGAGCTGAAGATAAGTTGGGAGGGGTGGGTAGGAAACTTCAATCTCATAAAGATTTTGAAGACTTTGTAGATAGGAATGCTCTGATTGAAATCCAGTTTGGCAATGGGAACTTCACTTGGAACAATAGAAGATTGGGATTCTCCAATATTGCAGAAAAACTTGACGAGTTTTTT
The DNA here is from genome assembly GCA_027924645.1 of Cunninghamia lanceolata. NCBI lineage: Eukaryota > Viridiplantae > Streptophyta > Pinopsida > Cupressales > Cupressaceae > Cunninghamia > Cunninghamia lanceolata. Next base: position 8,343,331 of record BSBN01001256.1, on the reverse strand, counting down.
GTGAAAGGGGACTTAAGTAACTTCCCTTTTAGTTTGGACAGCAAGATTATTCTAGAATCAGGGTCAGATCACTTCCCAATCAGTCTTGAAATACAGGGTGAAAAGAGACTAGTAAGATGTTCGTTCAAATTTGAAAATATTTGGTTTAGGGACCCTTCCTTTTTTGCATTGATAGAAGATTAGTGGAAAAATTGTAATCCTGGGGGAGTAGGTTTATTTAATATTGTTACCAAGTTGAAACTTATCAAAGTAAATTTAAGACAGTGGAATAAAGACCATTTTAAGAATATCTTTGAAACCAAGAAACAGATAGAGGCAGACTTGCAGGCTCTTAATGAAAAGGTTATTAGAGAAGGAATGGATAATGAATCCTTTTCCAAGGAAAAAGATCTGATGGGAAAGCTAGAGGATATTTTGGCTAAAGAAGAAGTGTACTGGAGGCAAAAATCTCGAGAGGTATGGTTGAAAGCCGGGGATGCCAATACTAAATTCTTCCATAATTCAACCAAAATTCGAAGAGAGGTCAATAGAATAACGGCCATTAAGACTAGAGAGGGAAGGATCACTGAGACTCCGAAAGAAATTGAAGAAGCAGCAGTTGATTATTTTTAGGATCTTTTAAATGAAGAAGAAGGCTCAGATCTTCAAGATCAACAGGAGTTTATAAGAGTTATCCCGAGGCTAGTATCAGAGGATCAAAATATCATGTTGACAAGCAAGTTCACAGAAGAGGAAATCAAAGAAGCCCTCTTTCAATTAGGCCCGGACAAGGCCCATGGACCCGATGGGTTCCCAGCAGCTTTCTTTCAGAAATATTGGAGCATTGTGGGCAAGGATTTATCTGCGGCCTACGAGGAGTCCAGAAGAGAGGGTAAGTTCTTAAAGGAAATCAGTAATACTTTTCTAGCATTAATACCGAAGAAAGATAAGCCAAAATCTTTTGAAGACGTTAGACCAATCTCCTTGTGCAATGTGGTGTATAAAATTTTGGCGAAAGCTATGGCGAATAGACTGAAAAGGATTGTTCCAGACATTATAGCGGAGGAACAAACTGGATTCGTCCTAGAAAGATCTATCTTGGACAGAGTAATAATAGCCCAGGAGGCCATTCACTCGGTTCTGAAAAATAAGTTTCCTTCTATGCTGGTCAAATTGGATATCCGGAAGGCTTATGACAAAGTCAATTGGAGATTTTTATTTAAAGTTCTAGAGGCCTTTGGGTTCCAGCAAGAGTGGCTAAATTGGATATTTGAGTGGATTTCGAGTCCTAGAGTCTCAGTTCTTCTTAACAGTTCTCTAGAGGGATTCTTTAATATCTCAAGAGGTTTAAGGCAGGGGGATCCCATTTCCCCCTTTCTCTTTATTATCATCGCTGATGCATTGGGAAGATTTGTCTCGAAATCTTGTCAGGAGGGGCAAATCATAGGTATTCAAATCACAAGAAACATGCCAAGATTTTCTCATCAGCAATTTGTGGACGACACTCTGCTCTTCGGGGTGGCCCAGGAAGGAGAAGCTCTAAGGTTTAAAAGAATCTTAGACTTGTATTCGAGAGCTTTAGGATAGGAAGTCAGCAAAGTAAAATCGGAAGTCTTCTTCTTTAACACCCCTCTCGGAAGAGAAGAAAAAATAATAAGGATATTGCCGTTTGGGAAAGGGACACTCCCTTGTAAATATCTTGGGCTTCCCCTGGTGAAAGGGATTCTTCTGGGAAATTCTTGGGAACCCCTTTTGGGGAAGATCAAGTCCAGATTAGAATCTTGGAAAAGAAAGTGGTTGTCGTGGGCAGGGAGACTGACACTTATCAAGGCAGTTTTAGCAGCTATGCCCATCTACATGATGTCTTGTTTACCTTTGGCCAGTAAAATTAATAAGGAGTTAACCCAGCTAATGAGAAATTTTTTCTAGAAAGGTTCGGTGGAACAATTCAAATTTCTTCTTGTGAACTGGAAAAAAGTTTGTGAGTAGAAGGAGAAGGATGGGGCTGGGGTTAAGGACCTCCTCAGGCAAAATCAGGCTCTTGGTGCGAAGCTGGTTTGGATGATCCGTGATAAGCCTAACCTCAAATGGGTTAGATTAATAAAAAACAAATACCTGGACAGGGAAGATCACAGTATCTTTACTTCTAGACATCTTCTAGCTGGATCCAGGATTTGGAACTTCATTAGTAAGAGTAGAGATTTAATCTCCAACCACCTTACTTGGGAGGTCAAGGAAGGTAAGGAAGCAAGGTTCTGGGAGGACTCTTGGGAGGGGTATCAGGATTTGGAAAGAAATGAGGACCTGGCACCTATAATGAACGTCACCAAGTTGGTTTGGGGAGATAAGGTCTACAATTATCTTTCCTTCCCCTCAACAATTCAAGAACCCCCTTCTTGGAAAAGTGTGCGGGGTTTGGGGTTGGACCCAGAACTGGTAGATAAGTTTGAAGAGGAGATGGATCGACGATCCATCTGCTTTAGAAGGGGCAGGGATAGGCTGAGATGGAATGCTTCTCTGTCAGGGGAGTATTCAGTTAAGGAGGGTTACAGGGCTCTTGCAGGCTTAAATGATCCTCCAGGTATCATCCCAGCTAGGCTTTGTTGGAATAAGCAATGTTTACCCAAGGTAGGAGTTTTCTTGTGGGTGGCAGCCCAAGGCAAAGCATTAATAGTAGATAGGCTTAGAAGGATGGGCTCTAAGGGTCCCTCAAGATGTGAGCTTTGTAGAGAAGTAGAAGAAGATGGAGATCATTTATTCCTACATTGTCCTTACGCAGCTAGAGGGTGGCAATGGCTATGTAAGAAGATTCACTGGAGCTCAGCATCTTCAAGAAATCTAATGGATTGGTCGATTGCTTGGCCCCTTTTATTTCAGAAAGCAATGTTTGGTGGATTGTAGATCGCAGCTCCTTCCATCATGATCTGGGAGATTTGGAAAAAATGCAACAGGCAAATTTTTTAGGGGACAAAAATGCCTTGGGATTCCCTTCTTAGCAAAATTGAATCAAGCATAGTAGAAGTAGTAAACACTAAAGTAGCAGACAGAGATCCTACCCATCTCCTTTTCACAGGATGGGATGCAGAAATGATGAAAAGTTGGACGGGGCTCTCTCCAGCCCCTCTGGTGGGAGAAGGTGGCCTCAAAACAAAGGAAGCAAGGAAAAAGGTTAGATGGTCTCTGCCTGAGGTGGGTTGGTTGAAGTTAAAATTTGATGAGGCTTCGCGAGGTAACCCTGGGCAGTCTAGAGCAGGGTGTATTATAAGGAACTCAGACAGGAAAACGGTGGGAAAACTAGCTCCCCTCAGAATCGGTACCAATAATGAGGCAGAATTGCAGGCCTTAATTCTCGGTCTAAGGTTGGGTAGGGAGATGGATATTAGAAACTTGGAAATTGAAGGAGACTTAATGATCATTATCAACGGATTAAGAAGCAAGAAATTAGTTAATTGGAGACTTCAGGCTAATCTGGATCTGGCTTTATCTCTGCTTGAAGGCTTTGAGAAAGTAACATTCAACCATATACTGAGAGAAGGAAATCAAGAAGCCGATAGATTGTCTAACCTCGGAGCAGATGGAATCTCTATCAGGGACATTCTGTTCACTTAAGCATTCATTTTCAGCTTTAGTTAGAGTAGTGTGGGTGGTTGGGAGGGAGCCTTGCCACCTCATCATTGGTGGCAAGGTTGAGATAGTAAAGGGAGCAATGATTATTTGCAGGGGTGGTTCGTTGGCACGGGTTGAAGCGACGCTAGCATTCATTTGGCTTAGTGTCAAGGGTGGCGTGAGTTGGATGTTCTTTCTGCAGGCAGTCGAGAAGCTTCAGAGGACATGTTAATAAGCAGACAGAGGAGACAATGTTTTCATTATGCAATCCCCATCGCTTACCGACTAATGTCTTCACATTTCGTTGTCATAGTTTCTGTGGAGGCCATTCGCTGCGGGGGTATGGACACCCCCGTTAGACTCACCAGTAAGAAAAGGCAGATGGCCTTCATCGAGGTAATTACTGATCTTAGGTTGCAGAGAATACTCCGCCGAGCTGATGAATTGATGGTGGGGGCTGTGAAATTGCTCCTAGGGAAAGCTTACATGGAGAACAATGAGAGGTATAGGGTGGATACAGATATCTCCTCCCGGGTGCTCGCAATGCTTCTTGAATTGGGAATGGATAAAGTTGAGGCAGGGGCTATAATGAGAGGGATTTTTAACCCTGAGCATCTTGGGGATCTAGATTTCTCTTTGCAGGTTGCCAGTCCCGGCGTAGGCATTCCCCGTCCACGAGAATGGGCTCTTATGGTAGATCCTGACGCAGTCATAAAACTTTTCTCGTTCATCCTGGACACCAGAGGCTTTGATCTGGTGGTGTTGAAAGACCAGGCGGCGATAGCAATGGACTTCATAAAAAAAACCCTTGGCTTGGTGGCGGTGGACGGGCTGGATTGGGTAGAACACTTTAGCATGAAACTGTCTGAGTTTAATTTCTAGTTGTTGTTGATCCCCTTGCTTCATTTTGTATAGTAGAAGCAAGGTTATTCTAGCCCTAGGTAGTTATATTTTCTGTTGAATGGGTATAGTGCTGACCCTGCATGGTCTTAGAAACTACTCTCCTAGTCTCCTAGTTTGTATCAGATGTAAGTTAAAAATCTCTCGGCTAGCCATGGATAGGCTGTGATCTCTGTAATTTTTTGACAGATACTTTAATATAGCTCATTATTATGAATAAAAAAAAAATTAATATTATTCTTATTATTATTATTATTAAGAATTATATTGTTTTATAAAAATTAAACTACATATTAATATGAAATTATTATTATTATATCATTATTATTTTTATTATTATTATTATTATTAAGAATTATATTGTTTTATTCAATACAAATTAAACTATTATATTAATATGAAAATAACAATATAATATTACACTGGGGCGGTAGGGTGGGTGCCCAATCCACAACTCCACATGGATGGGTCATGGCAGATATGCAGGCTGGAGTTGGTAGAGGACACGGGGAACTCGGTGAGCCTCCCGAATATGAGGTGGTAGGGGTGAATTATTAAGAAGGGTGTGTGTTGCGCACAACACTCCACCAAAGGACAAGGCAATCATCCCGTATCAAGCTCAGAGATAGGTGAAATAACGCTGCCAGTCGCTATAGTAGGTTCCCATGAGCAAGCTCGACTCGTGTCTAGTTTGCCAGCCTCCCACATTCACTCCGCATTTATAGCATGTAAAGACATTCCCTTTGCCAGTCTTTTTATTCTGCTTGGGGAGCTTTTTTAGCATGCTAGCTTGATAATTGGAAACCTGATAGGGAGGCTGAGGGAGTAGGATGGGTGAGCATTCTAAGTTCGTGGTGAAGGTGTCAATTGAAAGCCTCACAAACGTTGGGGCAGATACCCCAATACAATTGGATAGTGTGAAGCGGGAAATGGCCTTCAGGGGAAGGATTATGGACCAGAGGCTCAAGCATTTGCTGAAGCAGAGCGATCCCTTATCCCTCGCGGCTGTGAAGGTGATCTTGGGTAAAGTTTTCATTAACAATGCAGAGGTAAAAAGGGTGGATACACATATCACTTCCCGCTTACTGGCAGTCCTGCTGAAGATACGTATCGAGAAGAAGGATACAAAGGCCCTGATGAAGAGATTATTTGGTGTTGGGATGTTGGTGGGTTTGGAGGAAACCCTTGCTATTGCAGTCGTGGGGACGGGGGTTCCCAGGCCATGAGACTTCCTGGCTTTCTACAAGCTTGGCGAAGTTGTGAAGTATTACCCCTTTCTGCTGGATTTGAAGGGCATTACCTTGGTGGAGCATAAGGAGATCGCGGCCATTGGAGCAAAGTTTTTGCTGCAGACACTCAAAATAAAGCACTCCTTCCGTGGTGGTGGTAATACGGATTTCAAGGCTTTCGCCTTTGCTAATGGTTTTCTGGGTTAAGGTCTGGTCTAAGTCTCTTTAAGTTAGTCCCTATGGTGTGTTTGCACCTTGTCCTTTGTGATGTCCAACCTGCTAGTTTTCAGGGTTAGTTAATATTTTGATAGCCCATTTTGCATCCCAGCGACCCTGCGTGGTCCTTCTTGGGAATTTTACCTTAGGGCTAGGCAAGTATGGATGGTCTTCTGTTACAGCAAGGAACTCTGTAATTTTCAATATATCAATATAATATATCTCTGTTACGAATAAAAAAAATAATATTACACAATATTATAATAATAATAAAAATAATATTAATTTTTAAAAAAATTGTTAGTAATTTTTATAATAAAAGAATAAAATAACTATAGAATGGTGACAAATAAATTATAATATAAATATTTTAATAATATAATAATAATAATAATATAATATATTAATTTGTTACTAGTTTTTAATATTTAGCAAACATAAGAGAATAAAATAATAATATTAATATTAATAAAAAATAAATTAATTTGTTAGTTATTTTTAATATTTTATACCCAAAACAATAAAAAAACTATAGAAAACTCATAAATACATTAAATCACTATATATTATAATAATATAAATATTACAATGATTTTATAATTACAATAATGATAATAATCATATAACATTTTAATAACCAATAAGCAAAAATGAATTGTTTCATAACCAAATTCCTACAAATATTAACTCACTCATAAAATATTTAAAAAATTATTTGGATAATAATAATAATAATCATCAAATGGGACGGGGAAATCAAAAAAAGATGGCTAGCCCTGTTAATTCCCAACCATTGCCATAATTTAGACAAAGCCGAAGAAAGAAAGAAGAATCGAGCTAACACCAAGTGGGTTGCTCCGCCTACGAGGAAACTAAAACTTAATTTCGACAGCGCGGCGAAGGGCAACCCTGGAGCTTCCGGAGCTATTGTTCGCAACTCTCAGGGCAAAATAATTTGGGCCCTCTCAAAGAAATTGCCTATCGGCACTAATAATGAAGCAGAATTCTCTGCCCTTCTCCATAGACTCCACCTTTGTAAAGACAAGCACTTAACCAATCTCGATATTGAAGGGGATTCTTTAATTTGCATTAATGCCATAATATCAAAAAACATTTCTTATTGGAAACTCAAATATTTGGCGGAGGTGATCTGGGAATGTCTTGATGAACTTGGCAACGTCATATCTATCAACCACACCTTCTGAGAAGGGAATAAAACTGCAGATTTCCTTGTGAACTTGTCCTACATACAAGAGGAGGACACCATTGTGGCAGAGTCTTGTGATCTTTGGCCGGGCTTGCCTTTGGAAGGACAAATGATGGAACAACAATAAGATTTGGACTACCTGGCAGAGATTTTTGAATCCCATTCTCACAATGACGGCATACTCAGCTACTTCTCCTATCCATAGCCCCTTATATGAGGACTGCTTTGGCCAAGGGGGCGCGGCTGACCCTCCAGAGGAATCCAGGATCGAGCAAATCAAACACTTGTTTAATGCAGACTCAGACATCATAGCAGAGGCTATCTTGAAAGTCATTGGTGCGAACAACCTCCTGGAAGGCCATGTCCATGACGGAACCTTCTATGAGGAATTCCTGTCAACTTGCATCCCATCATGGGCAGAAAGGCCCGAGGGAAAATACTAGCCAATGCGCTTGTAAAGGAGGGGATGAAAGTGGCAGCACTTGCAACAATTAGAGCATTCAACAAGCGGCCAACTAGGGGGTTGATCGGAGGCATTTTCAACACTGCAGCCATGAACAAAAAGAAGTCTACCCCGACTGTTTATGCCTAGGCTCTGGTCCTTTTCAGGAAAGGCATCTAGCGAAACAACATGGAGGCCTTCTCCTTCTTTGTGAGCCAATGTGGTGATCTTCTCTCCCCAACCCAAGTGGAATAGGCTATGGAGTTAGCTGAAGGTCTTCGAGTGCTATGGCACTCATAGTTCTAATGTAATAGCGCAAGAGGCATGATCATGCTGCTATCTATCACAGGGTTTTGTATATTTTCGAATATAATAGAAAGAGAGCTACCCCCTATGGTAGCACTTATCTAGCAAAATAATAATAATAATAATAATAATAATTTAATAAGCATAAATGAATTGTTTAATAACCAAATTCCTGCAAATATTAACTTAGTCATAAAAAAAATTAAAAAGTTATTTGCTTTCCATTCCACCTCCTATCTTGTGGAACCTCCTCATTTTTAGCTGTTTGTTTCACTCAAAAAAACATTAAAAGGTAGTAAAAAGCTCTCTTCTTCAAAGCACAATATAAAACCATTTATATTTGAGGTTAAAATCGATCCAAAAAGTCAAACAACAGAAGGGCATATAATGGAATTCATTAATGTATACCATGAGTGATTTTGGTTGCCTGCCTTTGTGTTGACTAAAGTCGTGACAATTAAAAGCCACTATAGTTGCCACTCAAAAATCTCGGGTCTCTTTCACTCCGGAGGAAAACTCGTTCATCACTCTCAACGGCTATTTACAACCCCTTTCTGCTGTTTTCCCACCTCACACAATTGAATTTACCATGGCAAATGAAAATGACGAAGAAAAAGCTGTATATTTCTTCAAAGTGATGCTGGGAGACTTTGCTCACATCCTGGTAACACCTATTTAATCAATACTCTACTATACAGCTTTCTTCAGATCCTGTTTGTAATATTGTATGTATAACGAGTTGAAATGTGTGAAATTTTTCTTTTACTGCAGCGTATTCCTCCAGCATTTGTTCAAAATCTCAGAACCCAGATTGGCAGAAATATACTTTTGCAAGGCCCAAATGGGCAAGGATGGTTTGTAAAATTATGCGGTACAAGTACGCAACTAGAATTTAGACAGGGTTGGGAAGAATTCGTGGATGATCATACAATAGAGTTAGGAGATTTTCTGGTGTTTAAGTATATCTGTAGGTCTTATTTCAAAGTTATAATATTTGGGAGAAGTGGATGCGAGAAAAATATTACTGTTTTTCATAGCCCGTTGCCAAATGTTTGGGAGTATGATGGGGGAAAGAATGATCAAACTGAACAAGGCAAGAAAACCAATTCCTCTGCTCGTGCTCGTGGTAAGGAAAATCAAAATCTTTGAAATCTGATTGCATAAGAGAAATCTTGCCAAATCTGTGAGACCCATAAATTATAACCAACATTTAATGCAGTGAATAACATTGAATTTAAACTGAATTTGAGTTCTACATTTTTTTATTTCAATGCAGGCCGTCTTTCAAAGAGCTCTGCCCATTGCCAATTGAAGCCATCTCCTGCTGGAAAGAAGCCTAAAATAGTGAAATCTGTGGGGACTGAGACCAAAGAAAAGAGTTATCAACAAGCTTATTATGTTTCTCGCAGACGTCATGTTAGTGAAGCAGAAAGGAACAAGGCTCTCAAAGCTGCTAACTCTTTCACATCAGATAAACCCTTCTCTTTAATCATTATGAAACCATCTCATGTATATCAAGGGTTTTGGCTCGTAAGATATCTCTCTCACACATTTATCCAGGAATTCTAGCTTGATCTGTTTTATATCCAGGCATCTTTCCGCCTATTGCATTTCTCTTATGTCTTCTGCATTACAAAAGTTTAACTTGAGTTTGATGGCTAATTTAGTGCAGTTGATTCAATAGTTGGGATTCTGCATTTCAGGATTAGAAAAATTCAACAGGGATTTATTAGGTCAACATAACTAGTCTGCAATGGTTTGGGCTTCTGCATCTTTCTTAATTGCATGATTTAAAAACGTCTTAACAGGTAAATGTAATATTGTTCACAATGGTGTTTGGGTGTGCAGGGCATTTCAAAAACATGTAAAGCTAATCTCCAATTACCAACAATTAAAAGAATAGAAGTGACTCTTGTGGATCCTAACCATAAGGAATGGTCTGTTCAGTATTTGGGGAGCGATAAAAATGGGATGAGTGGGGGATGGAGATCCTTTTCCCTTGCCAATAATCTTGAGGAAGGAGATATTTGTGTCTTTGAAAGGGTGGACAATAACATAGACAAATTTAAATTTACAGTCCATATTTTCAGGGTTGTGAATGATTGCACTCCTTACAAGAGGATGGAAGGCACAGGAACACCTGATAGCATTGCATTATCTTCAAACCCTGCTAGGAAGAAAATGAAAGGCACTACTGTATCGAGGAAAGATCGTGCCATCAATTTGTCAGAAAAAGCATTTGGATCAGAACAGGGAAAATCAAAAGTTGCAGAACAGGGGATAAAGCAAGTGCAAGGGAAGAAAGAAAAAGGTGCAGGCAATTCTATTAAACCTAATAATTGCATGCCTGCCATTTATGATAAGAATCCAGGTTCTAGGCGTAGTGCAAGATTTAACCGAGCGCATAGTTTTGCAGACTTTCCAAAGAAAAAGATTTGCTCTGCACCATCTAGAGATGGACAAAAATCAATTAGCGCAGATGAAGTGGAACTGTCAAGAAAGATCATATCTCTAGATGATGAGAATGAGAATGTTGAACAAGATGACTTGATAATTATTTCGGACAACAATAATGCAACTCATGTAATGGCTCCCACCAGTGGGGATGTTATTCTATCTCAAGAGTCCATTCATGAACAATGTTCAATGACAAAATCTATAAATCCAGCATTGAGTCCAGAATCCAAGGCATCATGTTTGGTGACAGGATTGCCAGCCAAGGAAGCCACTTCACCACTTGGTATGAATGTTGAAGCAAATTGGGATATTGTTTCAGGAAAGAGTGACAAGACTGGATCCCAATATAATCTCATCACAAGTGCAAGCAGTGAATAAAAATCCCAGGCAATAATTTTGGTGGCATTGTCACTAGAAGTAGCCACTTAGATTTCATTGAAACAAGTGCAGAACAAAACTTTGTTCCAAGTTCAAAAGGAGATGGTGGTATTTGGTCACCTGAGCTTAAATGAACGAAGAAGTAACTAATAGGCTGGGGCATGGGTTGCAGTGGTATTACATATGGAAGAGTATCTTATATAGAAACTCAAAATATAATGTTATTCAAACATAGGAAAATGAACTCTGTTGTTCAGGAAGTAAATTATGAAAGACAGGTCCTGTGTATCTGAATTGATAGACATCCATGCACCTTATATTTAATATTTATTAAAGCACAGAACAATGAATTCTGTAATTCAGGAAGTCAATAAGGAAAGACAGGTCCTTTCAAATCTGAATTTATGGATATCTATGCATCTCCTTTTTATTCAAGCATAAGATAATGAATTCTGTAGTTTATGGAGTGATTGAAGAAAGACAGATCCTGTTTATCTGAATTGATAGATGTCTATGCATCACCTTTATTTTCTTTCTTTGCTGTCTTTAGTGTGAGTGAAGGAGTGTGATGATTTCCTTTTATATGATGCATATATTGCATGAGGAGTTAGATGATGTTAAATATATTAGGCCTTCTTGATTCTGTCAGGACTTACAATGGATTGAGCTGCTACATGCCCTCCCGATCAGTTTATCCTTCATTGGCATGCTAGTTTCTGCACTACAAGAAGACTTATTGCCTTACTCCAGTATTTTTATTAAACTTTGTAAAGATAGCTTCTAATAATGTCAGTTTGGTAGGCTATAACATCAGTTGCACAAATGTTATATGCCTATAAAACCACTGTGAGATGATGCACATAATTATCCATTAAAATTTGTATTTATTGTCCAAGAATGATTCTTAGCCTTATACACAAGTGAGATTCCTTTCCCTCCAATAATACTAAATAATGGATGGATAATAGCCTTATTAGGAAAACGACTGTAATTCAAGGCAATCAATATCAAACTTTATAGGGAAATATCTGATATCAATTTCATAGACTGATCAAACCACTCTGGCTGAACAATGCCTAGATTAGCTTTATTTCTATCTATCTATATGTATATATATTAATGGGTGCAGTCATAACCATTATAATGGCAACTGACTAGGGATGAGGGTTCAATTTGGATAAGTGCTTTTCTATTTTTCCATTATTGATGCAGGAGCATCTTGGAAATTGGTGGCAATCAGCATCAACTGTCATGTCCCCTTTTTCCAGTGGCTTCTAATATTATTATTATTAATTAAAAGTGTCTTTCAACACTAATATTATATCATAGTTTGAGGATTTGCCGAGTACTCGCCAAGACTGCAAGTCTTTTTGCTTGCCGTGCGGAGTTGGTGCGACTCGCAAGTCGAGTCCTGGGCGAGTCTTGTCGAGTACTTGGCTGAGTTTCAGAAAAAAACTCTTTGAGTCTCATGCTTGAACTCACAAGTCTCAGGCTCAGACTTACGAATCCCAGGCTCAGACTCTCCAAACAACAAAATAAAAAATCCGCAGCTATTTTTTGGAGTTTTTTCATATTTTTTGGTCATTTTTGGTCTTCATTCGCCCAGTACAAGATGTCTTTGGCATCCACATGACAAAGTACATTGAGAGAAGGGATTGGAAGAATGAAAATTTAGCTAGAAATAGTGAGGACTGTGTTGGAGGAAAGTTGAAAATATAGTGATAAAATTATGAAAGATGGTGTGTGTCATGAAGATTCGTGTGGTCTCGAATGCCTTAATTTGGTCTTGGTGGTGGGGGCTCCGCTCCTTGACCCTACCCTGTACTGTGATAGGGAACGCGCTAGGGGCGTTGTCCCCAGAGCCCGCAAGCCCCTTGACCCCACTGGGGGCTCCGTCCCCAAATCCCCACCTACCACTATCCCCTTGTTGTCCCCAAATCCAAGCTCTTGGTCTCCCTATTCTAAGAGTCCATGGAACTATGGCATTTATTGATTTCATGGGTCATATGACATATGTAATCTTTGAATTATGACAAATTGATGATTAGAATAGGCTTATGTGTTCTCTAAATGCATTAGTTTCTATTTTTTCTATTGTAATTATGTTCTTTCTTTTTGCTGAGTCTTTTGTTGAGTTCCAAGTCCAAGTCAAAATTTTGGGTCGCCAAGTTCGCGCTGAGTCTAAGTTTTCAAACTATGTATTATACAATATATAAAGTAATAAATATAAAATAAAGTCAATTTCAAATATTGGCGCCCAAAATAGGACCCCTGGGTCCTATTCAAAATAGGTATAAATGCAAGTTCACTTGGTCATTTTGGAGACATTCGATTTTTGATGATTTCTTTACTCTTCAAGATTTGAGTGATCACATCAAGGACGAAAACCCTTGATCACTAATTTATAAAGGTGGGGACAAAACCCCAAACCTCTTTCTTTGCAATTCCCAAACAAGGATTGCAGCTATGCTAACCAGGATATTGTGTTCGAATTCTTTTCAAGATCAACAATAAGGCATTTGCAAGCAAATAATAAGGGAGTGCCATTTTTCAGAGTTTTATGTTGCATTGTTAGCCAGCCGCATCAATCTCCTAGTCATCCACAACTTGATAAGGGTGGTCACAACTGTTGTAGAAGACTAGGCATATGTGCGTTGCACACCTAATATTCTGTTCATTGTGCTTGTTGATATACATCTGAACACTTCATTAAGGATACAAAGTTGGGTGATTAATTTCAAGGAAGAATAAGGCTTAAGGAGGGCAGTGATCATTTAGGTTGCAGCTCAATACTTACCACATCCTCTGTTACTAGCACTGTCTGTCACTTCACAGCCAATCACATCATTCATCCAAGGACTACGCCACATGTTCTGAGCATCTTTGAAGGGTGAAGGAGATCCGAATAATCTACAGCGAAGGGTCATAGATAGTGCAATCCATGGAGTAGCCCATCAACCCCAAGTGGTGTTTCTCACAGCATTAGAGTCAACTGTGATCAATCTGGAAACCTTTTAGATTTGCCGTGCCTTACACTCTGCTACAATTATCATACTTGGCTGAGGTGGCAAATGAGGGGCTAAGTGACTGTATACAAGTGAAAAGTTATTGTATGTATTCCAAGAGTCTATATTAGTGCATAATTGCTACAACAAGGTTGGTGCTGTGAGGTTTAAAGTGGAGACATTGTGAGTCCCGGACATATTTCAATTTATAATAAGTGTTGTTGATTGACTATGCAACATTGTTGTCAAATCTAAATGGTATGATATTGAGAAGAATTGCTTGTTGTGAATATTTACATTATGAATTATTTATGAGTTTGTATTGGAAACATTGCAATACATTCTCTTTTCAGTCTCCTTTACCAGCAGTTCATGACAACAGTTATATATTGTTTCAATCAACTCAATTTTTTCCTAATCAACAGAGTTCATAACAGCAGATTTACATTATTATAGTTAGTTTCAGTTATTTGGTTGATCATAACAAAGTATAAGACAAGAAAAATCAGAAAACACAAAATTATATTTGGGGTTATTATAGTGGTATCAGAGCATTCCGTCCTGCCAGCTTGCGGATCTATTTGATGAATGTATGCAGCTAAGTCAGAGGGATCAAAGAGCATTAGAGAGAGAAAAAAGAAGATTGGAAGCAAAATCACAAGAAGCTAGTGTTGGAATAGGAGGCAGAAGTAAGGAAAACATAGCAGATTAGGGGGATAAGTTTGATGCCCTCATCCAGATGTAGGAACAAACGAACCAGCTGCTCATCCAGATGATGCAACAAATGCAGAATATGAATTCCACCAGGCCCACACGGGATTTCACAGGTGAAGGAAGAAATTCAAATTAGAATGGTCATGCAAATCCCACAAATAATAACTGAGTTTCAGTTGGATCAGCAGCTAGGTCCATCCAACCTACTTTTTTGCCTAGAATAGAGACACCACCAGAAGAAGAGGAGCCAAACCCAGTAGCATATGACATGAATGCTTGCATAGATGATTACATGAGTCTTGATCTAGACGTCAGAAATCAAATTTCATTGCAAACTATTGTAATGTCAGATCAAGGAATGGGCCAAGAATGGAAAGAAGATCTCCTACACAACAGCCCCATAGAGATTTGCAGCAGAGGTTGAGTAAGTTGACTCTCCCTCCTTTTGATGGCTCAGGGAAGGGTACTACATGGGCTTGGGTCCAAAAGTTGGATACATATCTTTCTCTCAGCCCTATGATGGAAGAGAAAGCCATCAAATTCACCATCCTCCATTTGGAAGGCATAGCTCACGAGTGGTGGCATCACGGGTTGATTACACAAGGGCACAACCATATTGTGACATATGCTGATTTCACACAGAGGCTCATAGACAGATTTGATAGGAAGATTCCCGAGTTTCATTTCAGAGAGTTGGCCCAATTGAGAAAGCATGGTTTAGTGGATGATTATGTAGCAGAATTTCAGCGAGTTTCAGTCATGGTTCCAAAGGTGACTGAGAGGAGACTCAAAGTTTTGTTTGTTGAGGGACTAACCGAACCTTTGAGGTTTGGTTAGGGCTTTTGACCCAACATCTCTATAGGATGCCATCAGGAAAGCCTTGAATTTGGAGGACTAAGTGACTAAGAACGAGTTCTACTCTAAGGTTGCACCATTGGGTCAGCATAAGAAACCTTTCTAAAAAGATTTCCCTCAACCTAATGCACTACCTCCAAAACCAAGCAAGGTCGAAGAATCCAAGAATGAACTTTGAAAGAAGAAATTATGTTTTTCTTGTAGAGAGCCATGGGAGCTAGGACATAGATGTTTGGGAAAGGGGCAAATATACTACATAGAGTTTATTTCTGATGAGGATTCAAAAACAAAAGAACTTGAGGCCGAGATTGTGGTTGTTGAGATGGAGCCCGAAAGCAAGGAAGGAGAGTCCTCGGAAGGCACCCTTGCTACTCTTTTTGTAGCACATAAGTACCATCATTTTCGAGTTCGGGGAGTTTTGCAAGGTCACAATGTGACAGTGCTGATTGATTGTGGGGCTACTCACAACTTTATAGATGCAGATTTGATCTCAGAAGGGTTTAGATATTGAAGAGTTCGATGGGATTAATGTCATGCTTGCGGATGGTCACATTATTCCTTGTAGGAAGTGAATACACCATCTCAACTTATCTTTGGGAAGGCATCAAGTTAAGGATGATTTCTACGTTGTGGGGATAGGAGAAACAAATATAGTTTTGGTTGTGCAATGGTTGCACTCATTTGGGGAATTTAATCAAATCTACCAAACAATGGAGTTCAAATTCAAGGTGGACAAGAAGGAGGTGGTACTCCAAGGCATATTAAATGGAGCTCCAAGCATGGTTGAAGTAAAGAGAATGGAGGTGAGTGTATGAGGAAACCAAACCACTCAATGCATGGAGAAAATCAAGGATCCACTCCAACGTAAGATACCTCATTATGATGATGTGTGGTCCATTTTGAATATGTTCATGGTGGCACACCAAAGATGGCTACCTAACGAGGTATTGGCAAAGCAGGACCTTTGGGGTAAGAATCATCAACTTAACATGGCTGTTTGGAATCTTGGTGACAAGAACCATGACCCATGGATCATTATGAGCACTGGTCTCCACTCTAGAACTGTTGTTGCCCACATTTCCAGCTTTCCCTACATTCTATTGGTAGCCACAAAGGAGTTGTTAATTACAAGGAGAATGCATTTCCTAGCTATTGTCATTGATGAGATGTTTGCAGCTGATATGAGATGGTTTCCAGCCTCTATATTTCTGATTTTGGGAGGGACTTTTCATTATGGTAACTACTGCACCATTCTTCTGTTGCTGATTTTAATTGCTGCCCTTGGTATAGTGACAAGAGGAGAAGTTCACATGAAAACTTGGATAGCACAACATGAGCATTGGGCTATTTGTGCAAAATATCATCAAGAAGGTAGGAGAGGGATGAATGGTGATGAGGGGTTATCATCATATGATAGTGGAAGCATTCCTAGGATAGTTGTGGACTTAATTTCCAGCCCTAATGCTGCTGTCATCATTGTTATCAGCCACTCCTTTACTTCAGTAACACTCACACAAATAGTTTTGCAGGTATTCCCAGCCATGGGAAAGAGTATATTTTAGTTGGCACTCTAATGAGGAGTTTCCAGCCCTTGTATGGTTACCCATGGCTTCTGCATTGACCACATTGTTGAATTTTGCATAGGATTGTCATGTTTGCAGCTGTTACATCATTTCTGTATTGCTGGTTTTAATGTTTTCAGTCATGATCATCTGTACATTTGTGCAATTTGAGGTCTCCTTGCAGGATAAGATTAGTGGAGGATTCCCATTATTGAAGACAAACATTCTGGTCATCCTAGTGCTGATTTGGAAGAAATTTTGAGTGAACTATGGCTGTTACGACTTATATCGAGTTTACATGCAAGTTGATTTGCATCACACTTTGGAGGGACCAACTTGTAGTGACATTATGGGACTCGTTGGAGCTCGAGGGTATAGTCATGGAACAAGTATTTGGGATACTTCATCACATGTGATGATCACGTGGGTACAATAGGAACAAGTTGGTGAGTTCTTAGGGCAGCCTTGGGCTTTAAAGGAGTGTATGAAGGATATTCGCATGCTTTGGATAGGAGGCTTCATCGAGGGGGAGTTTGTAAGTGTGAGAATTGGATGGAGTAGACTCCATGATGATTCTTGGTGGGGTCTGTTCCACTCAACAGATGTGGCGTTTGGATTCTATGAACAATGTGACATGATTCCGATTGGTGATTCAATGGTATTGATGCATCCGCGCATGCGTGACTTTCTTTGGCGGAAGTTTGGTTTAGGATGACATGTATAGAAAGGCTAATGAGACTCATGATGTTGGCATGAAGCAGGTGGAGCTCCCTGATTTATCATTGCTTGAGGGCAAGCAATTTGGGGAAGGGAGGACTGTCATGTCTCCTTTTTCTAGCGGCTTCTAATATTATTATTATTAATTAAAAGTGTTTTTCAACACTAATATTATATAATATATAAAGTAATAAATATAAAAAGAAAATATAAAATAAAATAAAGTCAATTTCAAATATTGGTGCCCAAAATAGGACCCTTGGGGGCCCCATTCAAAATAGGTATAAATGCAAGTTCATTTGGTCATTTGGAGGCATCCGATTTTTGATGATTTCTTTACTCTTCAAGATTTGAGCGATCACATTAAGGACGAAAACCCTTGATCATTGATTTCAGAGGTGAAGACGAAACCCTTATCCTCTTTCTTGGCAATTCCCAAATAGGGATTGCAGCTGCGCTAACCAGGATATTGTGTTCGAATTCTTTTTAGGATTAGCGATAAGGCGTTTGCAAGTAAATAATAATGGAGCGCCATTTTGAGAGTTCTATGTTGCATTGTTAGCCACCTGCATCAATCTCCTAGTCATCTGTAGCTTGATAAGGGTGGTCACAACTGTTGTAGAAGACTAGGCATATGTGTGCTGCACACCTAATACTGCTCTAGGGAAATCGCAACATTATCTTCATTGTGCTTGTTGATATACATCCGCACACTTCATTAAAGATACAGAGTTGATGATCAATTCAGGGAAGAATAAGGCTTAAGGATGGCAGTGATCATTCAAGTTGCAGCTCAATACTTGTCACATCCTCTGTTACCAACGTTGTCCATCACTTCACAGCCAATCACATCATTCATCCAAGAATCACGTGTATTATCCCCAATGGGATCTGCCCTAAGATTTCTGATTTCTGCCCTAGATTTCTGATTTAATTTTCTTCTCTTTACTGATTTAGTTTTTTGCTCAAACCCTAGGACTGAATTCTGATTTTTATTTTCAGAATGATAAACACTTATAGGCAGCCAATAAACATATACCAAACATCCATAAAAATGCCAAACATATAGATATCATCAACCATGATAACAACCATGAAATTCAACCATCCAAGAGCCAAACATAGGTCCAATAAATCTGATTTCTGATTAAAGAAGTCTGCTGCTACAAAACTGAATATTCTGGGCTGAATTTACAATGAATTCATGGGCTCAAACATGCCAAACATATGCCCAAATTTCTGCTTCACAAATCAGACCTAAAACTAGGGTTATGCATACCAAAATATGAAAAATAGTCTTCAAACACCAAACCCTAGATGGGCGAATCCTTCCTTGGCAAGCGCTTAGGGTTTGCTGCTCCAAAAATGCAAAATCGCCCTCCAAAGATGGGCGCTCAAATCTGCTCCAAAGTGATGCTCCAAATTAGGGCAAAACCCTAATGCAATATGCACACAAAATGCCACAAAGAAATGTTGCTCCAAATCTGATCTTCAAATCTGAATATGCAATAATGCTCCAAACCTCCAAATGTCTCCAATGAAGTGCAAATAGAACTCCGTTATGAGTCCTCCACAAGATGAGCTAGGTTTTCGTCCAACTCACCGCATTCACAAGGGTTTTTCTCCTTGAAATGAAGCCCAACCAAAGTTGCATCCAAGAGATAAAATCTCAATTAGAGAATATGATATGAAATGGATGATAAAATGAGTTCCAAAGACTTTATATTTATAGCCAATTCTTCTCCCACTCAAATTTGGCTGACCTCCAGATTATTTTATTTTATTTGCTTTTTCCTTCTTCCTTAGGGCTGACCTCATGCTAGGCATGCTAGGCGCCCAAAAACACATAAAATATTTTATTTTATTTTTCATCCCTTTCTCCAAGTGGGGCAAACCACTTTTGGCATTAAATATTTCATTTTTTGTCCTCTCACTAGGTCATCCACCTGAAGGGAATTTTATTTGGATTATCTTGTTTTTCTCCTTCAATTTGGCCAACCATCCTTAATATTTCTTCAATTTATTTTCCTTTTGTAAGATACCCAACTAGAGCTACGAAAATTTTTCCTTACTTAAACAATTCTACTTGCTATCAATTCATCAACTACTTCAACAACACAAAGATATACATCAAAGATAACTACTTGAATGAGAGTTGGGTACTTGTCTAGTTACTTGATTCAATCAACTTGCAATGTCTTATTACATGGATAATGCTTTCAATAGCATGGAATTACAAAAGAAAGGCCTTGAAGCCCTGATGTTTACAATGGCGACTACACTTGATCAACCCAATCAAACTCAATGATGTCAACTGAATGTCAACACCTCACAATATCACAAGGGAGCATCACCTTGCTTGTTGAGGGAGCATCACCCCAACACTTGAAACTCGCAGGCCTCAAGTTCTCAAGCTCAATTGCTTTGCAGAGAGAATTTTGTCAAACTGAATGGATGCCAAATGAATGAGAGAGCTCCTCCTTTTATAGGCCTTCCAAAGGCAATGAAGGCACGTTTTTCAATGCACAAAGAGGAACCAAGGCACATTTCCCAAGAAGCATATCCCATCTGATGACTCATTATGAGTTGGCAAGCTTATCCAGAGACCTCGACACGGATCCCGAAGACATTCTGTGGACCAATGGGCATTCAAACAGTTGTAACAACCTTAACCACTTCTTGAAACACTTTAGGCACAGTTTTAGGGTTTTTCTAACTGTGGCGCCAGCTGTGGAGGATCTCACTAGGAAGTGCGCCTAAGTCATAAATTCTCATCCTTGGAAGACACTGTCTTTGGAAGTGAACTCCCCTGGTTCCATACTTAAACATTTGAAGATTTGGAATGTTTAACTCATCACCTCACAAGGTAGGCGTATCTTTGAAGGATTTACAGGGGTTTTTCTGACTTGGGCGCCAAGTTGAGAGGGTCTCTTCATGAAGTTGCGCCTTGCCAATCTTAGGCGCCAAGTAGAGTTTCTAGATGCTTCTAGATTGCTTCCAAGGTTAGGCGCCAAAACATCATCATTAAGAAAGTGTTTTAAATGCTAGGTGCCCAAATGAGCCCTCTAGAGTCTAGGCGCTCCTTTCATGCAGTCTGTGTTCTAGGCGCCAATTGAAAGGAGTGGAGAACAGGGCAAGCGCCTTCCAAACTAGGCGTTTCCTTGATGTGACAAGGACTTAGAAAGTGCGCCTAAGGTGAGCGCCTTGAATGAAAAGGTCTAACAAACATCTTTGAACCCCCTTTCAAGGTTAGGCGCATTCTAGAGGTGGAAACAAGTAGAAGGTGCGCCTTGGCTTCCTTTGTCAATTCTTTCAAGTCTTTGTTGACTAGGAAGGTGGAATGCTTCATTGTAGAATGAGCGCCTATCTTCTAATGTCCAGACTACTTCTTCTGGCACACTTTGTGGCTAGGCGCCAGAGCTAAACTGTTCACACAAGGGAGTGCGCCTAGACTCACTTGATGTTTCTTACCATTGCAACCCCTGGAAGATGTCCCAAGGCTTTCCCTTTTACAAGCGCCTGACCTCACAAGTTCCTTCATGTGCTATTCTTTGAAGGCGCCAAAATTGAGCTTCAGTGCCATGGGATTGCGCCTGTCCTGGAAAGATCCTCAAAATGATGTTAGCTTATCCAATCTCCTTAAGGCGCTCAACTAGACCCTAGGCGCCAAGATGATATTACAAACTGCATGGTTTTCAAGACCAACTTGAGATGATATTGCGCCTTGCTAGGGTTAGGCGCAGAACTGGTGTCCTTCTGACTGGGCGCCAGCTTTGGAGGATTCACAGTGGTTCTGGCGCCTTGATCATAACTTGATCATCATCTCACCTCCTGATGGAGCGCCTTATATCTAGATTGGACTTGGGGACTTGCTCCCATCCTAGGCGCACATTTGAGGAAGTTTCAATTGGTATCTGCGCCTAGCATCTCTGTGAAGAAGTTCCACATTATTCAAACTCTCAAACACTTGTAATCATTCCTTATTGATGCTCCTTTAAACTAGCGCCTTGCTCAGAGTATCTATACCTTGTCTGGGACTTCAATTTCATCTAGGCGCACTTATCTGGAACAAGATTCTTAGGCGCATCTGGGTGTCTGTGGAGAGGTGAATGGGCGCCCTAGTTGAGATGTTTAAGGTGCTTCAAAATATGATGTTTCTATGCTAGGCGCTCATCCAGGAAGTATGTTTTGAAATGGACGCCTAGACAATTTCCAGCTTATTTGTCCTCCAGACTTAACCAAATTTTGGTTTCTGACTTAGATCCTGCAAACCAAAATTTGGTTTCTGACTTAGATCCTGCAAAATATTAAAACAGAGTTAGTTGAAAACCAATTCATTCCCTCATCATTTAGAATTAGCCTCCAGGAATGAGGAATAGGCTAATCCATTATACACTTGATGATCAAGCCGGAAATGGGGACATGACACCTTTCTTTATTTTCTTTTTTCTTTCTTCTTGGTCGCTCATCTCTAGGGCAATTTATTTTATTTATTTGGAATTCACCAATAAGCTCACAACAATATACAAAGTCATCTCCCATGATCAATTTTCCCTAATAAATTTGATTAAATAGAATATTTAATCAATTAGGTCATTCCCTTAGCCCTCCAGCTTAGCCTACGAGAATAGGATAGGCTCCAATAGGTGATCACTCAGAAAATGGGGACATTACAATCCTCCCTTCCCAGAATTGCTTGCCCACAAGCAATTGCAAACCTGGATACTGCAGAACATCCTCAAGCGGCAAGTCTCTCCATCTCATCAAGTATTCCTTGATCACCCTGTTTCTCAATTCGTGAAAACATCTCCCATAGTGAATATGAAGAATAGTATGCGAAGTGAGTTCCGGTGGCCAACAATGAAACCCTACTGGCCATACACACTCAAACTCAAATATGCTCCATCCTTCAAACTTTGAAATTCTGCTCCTCAATGTATTTTGTCTATGTGGTTGAAGGAACAAGAGTACCAAATCACCGATGTCAAGTGTCATGTACATATCTTGTATCAATTCTCTTACTTCGAGGACTCCTCTGACCTCAAGTGCTAAGTCTTCAAAAGACAAAGCGTCATACCTATCCCAAGCTCTGAAGGATGACATGTCTACCAACATGTGATAGGTGATATCATAACAATCCTCTCTGAGATACAACCACCTGAACCAAGCCTTCCGCTGCTCCACTTTGATACAAAGATCACTCAACCAAACGTTGTGAAGCAACTCACCAAGATCCCTGTAAAGTATTGCACCAATCACACCAATACCTGAATCCCAAATTATTACACCTTCACACCAGCTGAAAATGAAGAGATGAGTGTCTCTCATCATGCCACCATAACAAACTATCCATCTAAATCTGAATTTTCTCATATGGATGTGAAAAGTGTCCATCATATGTGCATAAACATGCATGCAAATCCATGCCGGGTTCCTGATATAAATCAAAACAGCACTAGGAAAACTGAAAATCAAACTTATGATCATTCTAAAAATGCTTCTGTTGTCTAAGATGATAGGATCTCATCATTATGCAATCTCCTAATGTGGTAGAGACAATCACATGCACCCAACGTCACCCAAACAACTGCAAACACTAGTGGATAGTCTGAAAACTCCATGATCCACAATGTAGAACAGCCACTAATCACCATTATGTAGGCTGAAAACCGATGGACCAATTCTGAAAATTTTCTGCTCTCATGCTCATATCCATGCCTTAGATAAATGTCCAGCTGAAACCCCACATCTACAAGCACATACCTTTCAAAATCGGATACCTCCATGACATCCTCTTCACATATCTCAAGTTTTGAAACTAGGACAACAATATGCTCCATCAAAGAATCATCATCATAATGGTATAGTGTCAAAACACAAGTAGATGTACTGAGCTCTCCATGAATGGTCAAGTCCTTCATCAAATCTGAATTAAGAATCTGCTTCTCCACATATGCATACCTATCATTACTTGCTGGTCCATAGAGTCTTTGCACGAATTCCTCTTACTTAGCAATGACTTGAACCCTCAATTGATTCTCCAAATGATGTGACTCATGAGCCCTATGATTAAGATCATTTGCACAAAATGAATTTTTTGATTTGTCTTCAAAAACATACCTCTCAACACATGCATGCAAATCTGATTGATCTTCATGTTCTACCATCCTAAGAGGTTCATCTTGCAAAAGCTCAACCCTCATAGTTTCTTCCATTGGAAGTATTAGAGATTGTTAAAGAAATGTACCTAGTTGTTGCCTTTTATGGTCCATGTGAATGAATTGTTCTTTGATTTTTTGTAGGTGTTGTTTTGTTTGAGCAGCCAACAACTTGGCTTAGCCCTCTTTAGCCATCCATCACACATGCTTTGAGTCCTCATTACATCTTCTATGCCATGATGTACAAAATCAGATTGTTTGTAGCTTGTATCCACAACCGTTACCTCATGCTTAGTCATCAAATCTTGAGTATCAACAAGGTAAGGCTTCTTACCACTATCACCCTCATGTGATTTATCTATCACCTAATGATCATGTGAAGATAATGGACTGTTGTTCATAATCAGAACTTTCATCATACCTTTTTGTAGTGTCTTCAAAGGTCTCAAGCATATCTTCATTCATTGTTGAATGCTCCTCATCACATGCTGGTCCAAGAAGTGTGTCAAGTTGAAAACCAAGTGTATTGCTTGTCATAACTTCTGTCCCATGGCTGCAAATTGTAACTTCATTGGCCTTCAATTCTTGCCATGCTAAATGTCTTTGATCCAATTCATCCAAGTCATTTTGCTCATCACACAACAAATTGCCTTCATATGTATTAACAATACCGCCTTCAAGATCACCCAACTCACAATTTGATTCCTTGCAATTACTATGTAGAAATGGTGAGGCAATGCTATGCTCAAATAATGGATCATCAAAAGAATTCATACCTTCATGTGGCTGACCAATCACTGCTGCTCTGGCAAACTCCATAATAGCATACCCTTCAACCTTATTGTTATCATGAAGACTCATGTACTCCTCACTTGTAGATGCAGGAAGCGGTTCTTCTTTATCCATATCATCATCCCACTGAAGTAAACTTTTGAGCACGACTTCATCTTCTTTAGGGCTTCCACATGTATGACTAGGTGTGCAAACTTCTAGGCATGTGAAGCAATGTTGTTCTCTCCTCAACTGATTTTTGCTTTTCTTCGGATCCCCTGTAGGCTGCAAATCACAAGGAATCAATTCTTCTTTCTTCTCTTCTTTTCTTTTTTCTCAATAATAACTTCTGATTTTTCCTCTTCTCTTCTCAATTTTTTGATGTAGTTATATAGATCTCTCTTTCCTAGATTCCCATCTTCATGTATTCCCAAATAAGCATCAAAAGACATTTGATTCTTGAAATCATCCGATAAACCTTGGTATTCATCAATGATTTTTGTGGCCTCTTTCTTCATTACCACCTCCTTATCTTTTTTTTTTGGTAAGAACCTTTGGGGAGTTCTTATCATCTCATTTTGATTTTTTCCAAGAGATTCAAGCAACTTGCGTTGATCTCTTTCAAGAGAGTCAAATCTGCCCATCTGAACCATTGCCATCACGCTGAAAATAAAGTTTTGATTTGTCAAACCCTTGTCATGAAAGTTGCTAGGGTTTATTTTTGAGTTTGTTTATTTGGAACAGCAAAGAGATATACAGAAGATAATGCCATAATACAACCTCTAATGACAATCACCAAACATAAGATAACTCCACATCCATGTATTAATGTGTAGATCCAGTTTTGGCAGCCAACAATGAAGTAACATTAGCAAAATACCTTAAACTCAGATCTGCCTTGTAGAAAACTGATTGACCAACAAGGATGATTCAAACCCTAGATGGTGATTAGGTTTGGCCTTAGTGCTGCTCCAAAAACTCCACGATTCTTTCATAAAGATGCTAGGGTTTCCTTCCACAATGATGGCACTCCATGGTGGAAGATATTGGCATGCTACAAGAGGCGGCAACTAGGGTTTTGGACTTGCAATGTTCTTCAAAATCTGAATTTGCTGCCCCTCATGGATGGCGCTCTCTCCAGGGTACAAACCCTAACAATATTCCTCAAAACAAACCTCCGAACGAAGCTGAAAATCTACAATTCCAATCTGCTTATGGATCTCTTTTGGTGGCGGCTAGGTTATGATCTTCAATTGCTTTACAAACATGAACTCGCCTTCCTTGGAGATGGCGCTCACCCTAGGGTAAAACCCTAACAAAAATCTCATTGAAATATGATCACCAAACGTGGGTGGAAGGGTTAGCGACTTTCCACATTTTTCAGTTGTGGAAAGTCCGGGCAAGGGTGGATAGTTGAAATAGTAGTGGCGAGATGGTTGGTGTAGCTTGTGCCACAGAGGACAGCCTACTAACAGGCCTTTGGCATATGTGGAGTCCAGAGTGGCATAGGCCACATCAGATAATGTTAAATCATTTGATCTTTCCAATCTTGGGTGAATGCATGATTCTTTCTAGCTACTTTGCGCAAGGATGGAATGTCATTCCAAGACATTCAGACAATCATAGTTCACTCATTACAATGCAAGGCAGCAGCTAGTAATTAAAACTAACATGGCAAATTGGATGGGGCACGCACGAACTTGTGCGATTCGCCTTAAATTCGATTTAATCCACATTGGCTATCATTTTTAGAAGCCTTTTGCAAAGTGTGGTAGCCTCTGCTCACAGGCACAGTAATGGCAAGCGGTTCCAGGTTCGTTGTGCGCGTTTTGGCAGAGGCGCTCTGGGTTTTGGGGCGGACACGCCTATTCAGCTGGAGAGCACTGTGCGTCAAATGGCCTTCAAAGGCAGGGTGACAGATCACAAATTGAAACGCATCCTTCTCAACAACAATGGGTTAACTCTGGCCGTGGTCAAAATTGTTCTGGGTAAAGGATTCTTGGAAGACCGAATCCTACAGGGTCGACTCCAACATAGCGTCGCGTTTCTTGGTGGTGGTATTGGACATTGGCACCCTCAAAGACGTGGTTGAGGCTCTGGTGAGGAAGCTTTTCAAAGTGGATTTGTTGGTGGGTCTGAAGGAAATCATCCATGCAACCTCTCCAGGGGTTGGCGTCCCTCGGCCAAGAGATATGCATCTTTTGCAGGATCCTGGGGGGTAGGTGGTCAAGCTTTATCCGTTTTTGCTCGATCTCAAAGGATTGGCATTGTTAGAACACAGGGAGCATGCAGAGGCTGGGGTGAAGTTCTTAAAAAAGTTGTTGCAGATGGATCCAGTGGGAGGACAATTCAATTGGGTCCTAGAATTTCAAGATTTTGCTCATACCCTAGGCTTCATTTGAATGTTGGTGATTTCTTGTTTTAGCTTGAGGTCTTTGGTTAATAGCCCATATTTTCTATGGTGATAATAGTGTAAAAGTTCAGTTTAATGAATACTGTTTTGGAGGGTTTAAGGGTAGGGTGTAGTTGTATATGGTCTGGTTATATGCCTTGGTTTTGATATATTACAGGGCTCAGTGAAAGCTTCTAAAGGATTGTAAAGGTTGGGTTATGGCAGTTAACACCGCATTTTGATCTGCTTGCAAAAGATGTAAATTTTTTTTTGATATTAATACAAATTATCCTTACGAAACAAAAAAAAAGAAATATGATCACCAAACCCTCAAATCTGAATACAAACTTGATGCACACCTTCAATTAAATTCTTCAATACCAAAATGGTATATGGACACAAATCTTCACAAATTTTGGTACAATCTTCCTTCAAAGCCAAACTGAAAAAATATATCTTCTACCTTCGGGATTCATACATGTAAAAAGATCCTCAGACTGGCAAGATCAAAGCTCTGATACCATTGTATTATCCCCAATGGGATCTGCCCTAAAAATTTTTATTTCTGCCCTAGATTTCTGATTCAATTTTCTGCTCTTTCCTGATTTAGTTTTCTGCTCAAACCCTAGGACTGAATTCTGATTTATATTTTCTGAATGATAAACACTTATGGGAAGCCAATAAACATATACCAAACATCCATAAAAATATGCCAAACATATAGATATCATCAACCATGATAACAACCATGAAATTCAACCATCTAAGAGCCAAACATAGGTCCAATAAATCTGGTTTCTGATTAAAGAAGTCTGCTGCTACAAAACTGAATATTCTGGACTGAATTTACAATGAATTCATGGGCTCAAACATGTCAAACATATGCCCAGATTTCTGCTCCACAAATCAGACCTAAAACTAGGGTTATACATACCAAAATATGAAAAATAGTCTTCAAACACCAAACCCTAGATGGGCAAATCCTTGGCAAGTGCTTAGGGTTTGCTGCTCCAAAAATGCAAAATCGCCCTCCAAAGATGGGCGCTCAAATCTACTCCAAAGTGGCACTCCAAATTAGGGCAAAACCCTAATGCAATATGCACAAAATGCCACAAAGAAGTGTTGCTCCAAATCTGATCTTCAAATCTGAATATGCAATAATGCTCCAAACCTCCAAATGTTTCCAATGAAGTGCAAATAGAACTCCGTTATGAGTCCTCCACAAGATGAGCTAGGTTTTCGTCCAACTCACCGCATTCACAAGGGTTTTCGTCCTTGGAATGAAGCCCAACCAAAGTTGCAGCCAAGAGATAAAATCTCAATGAGAAAATATGATATGAAATGGATGATAAAATGACCTCCAAAGACCTTATATTTATAGCCAATTCTTCTCCCACTCAAATTTGGCCGACTTCCTCTAGATTATTTTATTTTATTTGCTTTTTCTTTCTTCCTTAGGGCCGACCTCATGCTAGGCATGCTAGGTGCCCAAAAACACAAATAAAATATTTTATTTTATTTTTTATTCCTTTCTCCAAGTGGGGTGTGTTGGTTTTTTCCCAGACTGGATGCTTATTCCCAGATTTCCCTACAAGGTAGCCATCAATGATCAACAGGATCTCTGGGCCAGGGGCCAACAGTGTAGGAGATAGACTCTATATTTTATCTCCTCTTCTTCTTCAGGCTCTGCAAAACCTAGGGGGGTATTCCCTACTCAACATCCATAAGGATATACATACAAGGCTGGGATGCCGACAGAAAGCAGATAAGTCCTCCTGTAAGTAGACCAAAACTGTAAGATAAAAGCAAAGGGGCTAGCTTTGGGCCTATTTGCAGTTGTAGACAGAGGACTGAGGATCCTAAAACTAATTCTAATGTCCTAATGGTTGTTTTAGAGTTTGGTTTTGATTTTATATTTGGATGCAAAGTTGGACATGGTATATAACACAAAGACAAAGCTAGATCGGTGCCTATCCAGGGCCTGGAGTCAATAGACATACACCTGTGAATGATATGCATGAACAACTAAAACTGGATTTCAGGGGGACACATATGATACCTGCCTTACAGATATCTCCCAATACAGAGTGTTAAGCTATCTATACTTATGGCATCCCTACTGCAGTATACCCTTCCCAATGTTCAATCTGAGAACAATTTAATCTACCCCTTGAGCAGAAGTTAAGAGATCAGACATTCAACACAGGAATTCTATGTTCTAGAGTCTCAAACATTGCTTAAATATCCAGACTCAGAAGAAAGATACATGCAATACTGGAGACAGAATTAACAAAACACATGCTAACATAGCATTTCTCATATAGAATTAACCATGAAATCAGTGGATTCATGCGAAAACGTACAACAAGAGATACATAAACTCACAGGTTTTGCTGCACAGAGCAACCAAATCAGCTGTATTGTATTACAGAGCCAAATGTTCAACTTTCAACAACCAAAACAATGGTAACACAGTCTGCCTATATCGGCCAGAAAGTGTACCCACAGCAATTAATTACATGATTTTTACAAAAAACCGCCAGATACAGCCCATGAGAGATGGCGCCCATAAGTTATCAATGCAGTAGGCAGGAGAGTTGACAGGGGTGGCCTCGAGCCCTGTGCCACCATTTGGAAGTCTTCATGCTAAAAATTGGGCAGTTTAATCACTTGTACTGTCGCCCACACCCCTGCTACAATCACCATTGATGGCTCAACCACCCGCGGCCTACTTGGAAACCGTCGCACTGTTCAAAATGGAGCTTCCCACCAAGAAGCGCTTCCTCGCAGGTTCAAAATAATGTAGGGAGATTAATCCCACATGCATAGTGAGAAGACCACTTCAACGTTTTATAAACATGGCCACAAACATACTAAGTGTCGAGCGCTTTTGCCGCGCTCGACACACAAGCCCTCGCCCAAAGCTAACCCATCGGCTTGCCCCAAAAAACTCTCGCCGATCTATCAAGTCTCTCCGATGGCAAACAAAACACACCCTCCGTCGCCGTGACTCCCTCCATCGGAGTATCCAAAAATCCTCTGGCCAACCTCATGTGTTACACCGATGAAGCCCATCGCAAACTCCATATTTCCCATCATCGGCCAGAGATAGACCATCGGGCCAACTTCCATCGACTAGGCCGATAAAACAAGTCTCACCGATGGCCAAGCAAAAAACACCCATTGCCAAGACAAAAACCATCGGCCAAGCCAAAAGCAACGCTCGCCGACAACAAAAGTCACGCCGATGGCAACTTGGCTTCCCATCTCCGTCGGTGTGACTTAGACCGTCGGAGCAAGACCGCAAACCTATGCCGATAGTTGCCATCACGCCGATGAAACCAAAAACGTAAAGCTTTGAACCATTGAACCGGTTCAAACAGATGGTTCAATGGCGAGGTTCAACACTGAGGTTCGCCGGCGAGGTTCAAACCGAAAGTTCAAAGACACAATCGGAGCACTCAAAAAAACAAAACTTTCGCTGATGGACAAAACATGATGACCCCTTCCTCAGGAAAGATGATGCGGATGCTGCAAAAACACTGAAGGGGTGCCAAAACTCAGAACCTTTTGAATTTTTTGGGAAGGTGCCTGCATGAAAAATTGCTCGGAAACTGACAGTCAATTCAAGCACCAACAGGGTGAACCACTTTTGGCATTAAATATTTCATTTCTTGAGCTCTCACTAGGTCGCCCACTTGAAGGGAATTTTATTTGGATTTATCTTATTTTTCTCCTTCAATTTGGCCAACCATCCTTGATATTTCTTCCATTTATTTTCCTTTCTTTATTTCCTTTTTTCTCTCTTCTTGGTCGCTCATCTCTAGGGCAAATTATTTTATTTATTTTGAATTCACCATTAAGCTCACAAAAATATAAAAAGTCATCTCTCATCATTAATTTGCCCTAATAAATTGATTAAATAGAAAAATTAAATCAATTAGGTCATTCCCTTAGCCCTCCAGCTTAGCCTTTGGGAATAGGATAGTCTAACTAACTCCAATAGGTGATCACTCGGAAAATGGGGACATTACACCACACCACATGTTCTGAGCATCTTTGAAGGGCGAAGGAGATCCAAATAATCTACAGCTAAGGGTCAAAGACAGTGCAATCCGTGGAGCAGCCCATCAACCTCAAGTGGCGCTGTTCACAGCATTAGAGCCAACTGTGATCAATCTGGAAACCCTTTAGATCTGCTGCACCTTACGCTCTGCTGCAATTATCATACCTGGCTGAGGTGGCAAATGAGGGGCTGACCGACTATATGCAAGTGACAAGTTACTGTATGTATTCGAAGAGTCTATATTAGTGCAGAATTGCTACAGCAAGGTTGGCGCAGTGAGGTTTATATTGGAGACATTGTGAGTCCTAGAAATATTTCAGTTTATAATAAGTGTTGTTGATTGACTGTGCAACATTGTTGTCAAATCTGAATGTTATGATATCGAGAAGAATTGCTTACTGTGAATATTTATATTTTGAATTATTTCTGAGTTTGTAGTGGAAACATTGCAATACATTCCCTTTTCAGTCTCCTTTACCAGCAGTTCATGACAGCAGTTATATATTGTTTCAATCAACTCAGTTTTTTCCTAATCAGCAGAGTTCATAACAGCAGATTTACATTATTGCAGTTAGTTTCAGTTATTTGTTTGATCATAACAAAGTAGAAGACAAAAAAAATCAGAAAACACAAAATTATAATTGGGGTTATTACATGAACCAAGAAAAAGGCATCACAAAATTTCAAATGTAGACATTCTGTCAAACACTTGGCACCCCTATGACAAGGTTTGGGCTATTCAAGAGGAACCTGCTACCTCTGAAGACATGTGGATGATGGGTTTTCATTCAACGTGGTGAATGTATCCTTGGATTTGGGTAACCAACAATCTATTTGCATAAATTTTTCCTTGATATTCTGCAACAACTCCATGAGCCCAAAGTGTTGAAGAAACTGTAGGAAAACACAAAGTCTTAGAAACAAAAAGGTGAAGAATGAGTGCAGGATCCAAAGGAATTTGTTGAAAAAATCCATTGTTGAAATTCGGGGCTGTTTCACAGTGCAGAGTCATTTTTGGGGGTGTCTGATGAAGGGTTGAGCTCGTTGGACCAATTGGTAATGCCTCTAACTGAACCAAATTAAATTCTTAATGGGTTTTCCATCTAGAACATGAATACATCAATATAATTTAAATCCATATCAGATTTGCAGGTTTTCTAAGCCATTTTTAATCTATTTTGTGTGATTTAGGACATCATGGCTGCTCACAAACCATTTGGATTTTGGGAAAATCAATTGTAATTTTGAACTATGTTTTTTGGTTGATGAAGAATTATCCTTCACAGATTTGTCATCGATGGTTACTTTCTATATTTCGGGTTTTGAATATCAGCCCAAATGTTTTACAAATTGTTTAGTTATGTATAATCTGTAGTTTGATGATTTTTTGAATGCTCTGGAATGAAATTTGATAAACTGATTTTTCTAGTGCTTCTACTCTCTCATTCAGATGAAATTTGAGTAGTCATATGCCCTATCTCCTTGCTTGATCTAGTTTTGAAGCTAAAGTGTGAAATTCCTATTAAAATTTGCCTTTAAGAGACAGAAAAGGGTTTTGTTTGTGAGAATTGATTTTTGAAGGTTGTCATGGTTTGATTTGGCCTAGGGTGGTTGGTTTGATTTTTTGAATGCTCTGGAATGAAATTTGATAAACTGATTTTTCTAGTGCTTCTACTCTCTCATTCAGATGAAATTTGAGTAGTGATATGCCCTATCTCCTTGCTTGATCTAGTTTTGAAGCTAAAGTGTGAAATTCCCATTAAAAATTGCCTTTAAGAGACAGAAAAGGGTTTTTTTGTGAGAATTGATTTTTGAAGGTTGTCATGGTTTGATTTTGCCTAGGGTGGTTGGTAAAAATCAAACAAAACCTTTTCTAACCATAGACATAAGTTATGTTTTAGGATGTGTTCATATTTTGGCTGCAAGGTGAGGTAGTTTGATAAATCCCACTTGCCTTGACCGCATTAGTTTGATACTAGAGTGGGTTTATATCCTATAGGACTAGGTTGAGGAGAATGAAGTGTGAAAGTTTTCTTGTAATGTCCCCCATTTAACCCAGTCAGATGGATGGTGGAGATTAGCCTATCACATGACTCCCGTAGGCTAATAACAATGGTTAGGGGGTCAACTTGGTGACTTACTATTTATAGTAAGTCGGAGTGGAGCACCTTGCTATTTATAGCAGGGCAGATGCAGGGTACCATTGCACGAGAATGTTGGTTTCGAACTGCTAGAGCGATATTTGATGAGACATAAGTTAAATTAAAAATTTAACTTATAAAATATTTATGGGGTAACGTGACTTAAGTTATAAAGTAACTTTATAATATAATGTTGAGTCACAACTTAAAAAGTGAACTCCTAGGAGAAAGGCGCCCATGGGAGATATAAGGGACTTAAAGATATAAAATAAAATAATAAAAATATTTCATTCTTGGGCGTTGAGGAGAAGGGAGAATAAAGGTGAAAAAGAAGCTCATTTTGGCATATGCTTGATTATTGATTTTCACTCTCTTGTTGAGATATTCCCATTCATTCTTGAGCTTTGGAGTTCGAGGGTTTGATACTGGCTGTGTTGAGATGAAAACCTCTGCATAGTCCTCTTCTTCATGTGTGAGAGACCACATCAGGAAGAGATTCTTGAAGGCTTCATTCAAGAGCTTTAGCTGGGCATTTGATTGAACCTTTTTGATGAAATTTTGGAGCTGAAATGAATATATTTTCCTTAGTTTTTGTATGCAGCTGAGAGTACTATGTTGACTTGAGCAGATTACAGGCAGATAGAAGGAGATTTGAGACTGATTTTGGGGCTCTTTGGCTGGGCCGTACTTTTCCTCTAGCTGGTCGTACCACAGCAACTAGGCCGTACCATTAGGAAAGCATTTCCAGCAAGTTCAGGGGCTGAAGGACATTCAAATCTGGTCGTCTAGGAGTTATAAGGGTCTGCAGATTATAATAGAAGGATTTCCAACTGTTATCAGCAGCTACCATCCATTTTGTACACTCACAGTAGGTCATACTTCTCACAGCCTTGGCCGTACTTCCTGTGGAGGCATTTGGGTATTGTTTGCTAGTGCAAAACTCATTGTTTGGTGTTGTTCGTACCTAGAGGATCATTGGAAATATCGCTTGAGCAGTCTACATCTTTGTTTGTGCATTTTATGCAAGATTCTTGTGTGTATGTTGCTGGCTTGGATTCGGCACATGTACGAAGTTGGAAAACTCAATTGGGTATGTCACTATAATTCATATTTTGGCTAAATATCATCTGGGCCTTTGATATTTTATTGTTATCTATTTTAGTTTTTTTGGGTTTGTTCATATGCTCTATATTTCATACATGCAATGCAAAAATCACACATGCAAAAACATGCAATAAAACCCTAAACCCTAAACCATTAGAAAAGCAAAAAATTGGCACAGAACAAATATATATCCGAGGGTGTATGTTACAGTGGTATCAGAGCAGAAGATTCTGCCATCCTGTGAGATTGACACTGACATGCATATGAGAAACTAAGATATGTTGCCTATGCAGTCTTTGACACACCATTATAATTTGAGAAGAAACAGGTCACAGCTAGAAATACTGACTCTGCAGATAGAACAAGAAGGAGAGGTTCCCCTAGTAGATCCTTTTTCAGGTGAATTACCAGTGACAAAACCTATTCCAGGTGAGATGGGTGACAAAGAGAATGAAGAACCTAGCATGCGAGAGATTTTGAACTCGTTGGCTAGAGGACAGTTGACTATAGAAAGGGTGATGAGGGAGTCACAAACAGCGTTGCGAGAATCACAGGCAAAGTTGACTCACATTCTTGCACAGTTGATACCCCATGATGGTAGAAACAACAGAGATCGTAACAATAACAAGAACAATAACCGTGATAGGAACAAGAACAATATTGGGGACATAAACAAAATGAACCACGCAGGTGATAGGCACATGGGTGACAGGAACAATGGAGACAAGAATAATGGGGACAGGAACAATGGTGATAGGCACAGGGACAGAGATGACGAGGGTGAAGCATCAGTCACTAATCGGAGAGCTTCTCAGTTGATAGCGGGTGATAGACCTGGCATACCAGTTTTTGCACTCAGGAACCATGTACCTGAATGGGATGCTACTCAGCTTGAGTTTCAGGATGAGATATTGAGAGATTGGCGGACATCTAGTGCAGAGTTTAGAGCTGAGATGACATTTGGAGAATACTCAGACATTAGGATGAAGCACAGACCCCGTAGGGGAAATAGACAACAGAGCCAAGAACTCCACAAAAAGGTGAGCAAGATGACTTTACCTTATTTTGATGGTTTTGGTAAAACCACTGTCAGAGCATGGGTCCAAAAATTGGACAGTTATTTGCAGATTAGCCCTATGCTAGAAGAAGATGCTATAACCTATGCAACTTTACATTTGGAGGGCAGTGCGCATAAGTGGTCGAGTAACGAGAAGGTGACCTTGGGTCACGATCAGATCACTTCCTACATCGAGTTCACTGCCAAATTGATAGATAGGTTCGATAAGGACCCTGAACTGCAGTTTAAGGAGTTGGCACAACTCAGACAGGTTGGATCGGTGAATTCCTACATATTAGAGTTTCAGGACCTATCTGTTATGGTCCCAGACATCTCAGAGCACAGGCTGGTTATATTATTTATAGATGGACTGTCAGATCCATTACATGGTTGGGTTAAGGATTTTGACCTTGCATCACTTCAGGAGGCCATGAAAAAGGCCCAAGACATGGAGTCCTCCGTATGGAGAAATAAATTACAGTCAAAAGGTTCTTATAGGAGGGACAAGGAGAGAGATAGGAAACCCTTTCAGAAAGACCATAGCCAACCAAAAGAAAAACCAAACAAGTTAACAAATGATCAGCTGAACGAGTACAGGAGGAAAAAACTTTGCTTTCATTGTAAGGAACCATGGGACCCTTCACATAGATGTGCTAATAAGGCAAAGGCAAAGTTGATTGAGTATTATTCAGCAGAAGAGTCACCATTAGAAGCATCGGATCAATCTTCAGACAGAGAGGACAATGGAGATGAGAAGGCCTCTCAGCATAGCAGTGACAGTGATGGGACTTTGGCACAACTTTCAAGTTTTCAGAAAGTTGGGTCATTCAGAGTGAGAGGAGTCCTTGGAGGTCAGCGCATCATCACCCTTATAGATATTGGAGCCACACATAATTTTATCGATGAGGGGTTGGTGGCCAGACGAGGACTGAAGGTAGAGGAGTTTGAAGGCTTCAAGGTAATGGTAACTGATGGCTTCAAACTCACTTGCACCAGGAAGATTACTGGCCTGACTATACAGATTGGAGATTATGAGCTTAAGGATGACTTCTATGTAGTTGGCATTCGAGATACAGATGTGGTTTTGGGGATGCATTGGATGATGCAGCTTGGTGAGTTCACGATGAATCTGAATAAGATAGAGATGAAATTTGAGTGTAATGGAAAGAAAATAGTTCTCAGGGGACTATCAGATGGTGGACCACGAGTTGTCTCTCTTAAGAGGATGGAGAGAATGCTGTGACATAATCAGGTTGAGTGGGAAGCATAATTTCTTATCATGCCAGAGTCTCCACAGCAGCCGAAGAGTGCTTACCATCCTGATATACAAAAGCTATTAACCAAGCACAGTAAGGTGTTTGGTTGTATACCTCCAGGAGTGCCACTAGATAGAGGTATAGAGCATGTCATCGAGTTAGAGGATGGGACTAAGCCCATTATGATCACACCCTATCGTCATCCTAAGAGGCTCAAGGATGAGACATAGAAAACAATTAAGGAGTTGCTAGAGATGGGACACATCCGACCCAGCAAGAGTCCCTTTGCTTCAGCAGTGGTGTTGGTCAAAAAGAAAGATGGGACCATCAGGATGTGTATTGATTATAGAGCCCTGAACAAAAAGACAATTAAGAATAGGTACCTGATACCCCGCATAGATGAGTTGATTGATGAACTACATGGGGCTTGTTACTTTTCTAAGATAGATCCTGGATCAGGGTATCATCAGATACGGATGAGAGAAGATAGAGAGAAAACAACCTTCCGATGTCATTACGGCCACTTTGAGTTCTTGGTGATGCCGTTTGGGCTAACCAATGCCCCTGCTATCTTCCAGAGTTGCATGAATCAGATATTCAGACAACAGCTTAGGAAGTTTGTGTTAATTTTCTTTGATGATATATTGATTTTCAGTAGGAGTTGGGATGAGCATATGAGACATTTGGAGGAGGTACTGAACATTTTGGAGAGTGAGTCCCTCTATGCTAAAGAGTCCAAATGTGACTTTGGCATGATAGAGCTTCTTTATCTGGGTCACATCATTAGTACCGATGGTGTTAGAGTGGATCCAGAGAAGATTAAGGCAATAGTTGATCCTCCACCACCAACAAACCTCACACAGCTTAAGGGCTTTTTTGGATTATGTGGTTTCTATAGGAGGTTTGTGAAGGGCTTCTCACAGACAGCTGCACCTTTGACAGATTTGACTAAGAAGGGAGCCTTTGTGTGGACCGATTCAGCTCAGCAATGCTTTGATCACTTCAAGCACTTGATGTCTACCTGCCCTGTATTGGCGATCCTCGATTGCTCTAAGCCATTCGAGCTAGAGTGTGATGCTTCAGGAGAGGGGATAGGGGCAGTATTAATACAGGAGAAACACCCTATTGCATTTGAGAGTAGGAAACTGAGGGGTGTAGAGAAGAGTTACTCAGTATATGACCGAGAAATGTTGGCCATCATGCATGCATTGGCCAAGTTCAGGCCATATCTGGTTGGAGGGAAGTTCGTAATCAAAACAGATCACAATAGCATTAAATATTTCATGAACCAGAAGGACCTGAATGACAGGCAACAAAAGTGGGTAAGTAGACTCCAAGCTTATGACTTCGTTATTGAGTATGTCAAAGGCAAGAGAAATATAGTTGCAGATTATTTGTCGAGGAGACCCCACTTATGTTCAATTGGTGAGATATCTACTGATTGGAAAGAGATGATTACAACAGAGTATGCTAAGGACTCTTGGGCAACAGGAGTCATTAAGGGCACTATCAAGGATGACAGGTATTTTGTGGTGAGTGATTTGATTATGTACAAAGATATAATATTTTTGGTGTCTAATTCTCAGTTTAAGCATAAGATTATAAGGACTTTCCATGATATTCCAATGGTTGGCCACCCCGGATTCTTCAAGACTTACAGGCAGATTCGGGAAAGATTCAAATGGAAAGGGCTTAAGGAGGAAGTCCTTAAGTATGTTCGTGAATGTCCTATTTGCCAACAAAACAAGTATGAGCATACTTATCTTGTAGGTCTGTTACAACCATTGCCTATTCCCAATCAAAAGTGGGAATATATCTCCATGGACTTCATCACAGGGTTGCCGAAGGTTTAGGGGAAGGACTATATCTATGTGGTAGTCGATAGACTTACCAAATTTGCACACTTCTTCGCCATTTTTGCAACCTACACAGCTGCTCAGGTGGCTGATTTATTTTTCAAGGAGATATTTAGGCTTCACGAGATACTAGGGGCATAGTGAGTGACAAGGACAACAAGTTCCTAAGTTTATTCTGGCAGGAGTTATTCAGATTGTGTGGCATTGAACTAACTCCCAGCACTAGCTACCACCCGCAGACCGACAACCATACAGAGATAGTTAATAAATGGGTGGAAGGGTATCTTCGTAACTATGTATCGGGCAACAGAAAGCTTGGATCATATGGTTGCACCTGGGGGAGTACTGTTATAACACAACATATCATATGTCGATCTAGATGACTCCATTCAGGGCATTGTATGGTTATGATGCCTCATGCTTCACAAAACTTCTACTTGGTGACAGTTGTGTGCCGAAGGCTAAGGATCTATTGCAAGAGAGCTAGGACATAGTAAAAGAGCTCAAGGAAAACATGCAATAGGCACAGAATCAACAAAAGCTATATGCTGACCAGCACCAAGTAGAGAGGAGTTTTGAGCTTGGAGACATGGTGTACTTGAGGCTCCAACCCTACAAGCAGTCCACTCTAAAAAAGAGTGGAGCAGAAAAACTGAAACGCAAGTTCTATGGTCCATTCAGGACTGTTAGAAGAGTGGGAGAAGTAGCATATGAGCTCGAGTTACCAGCAGACAATAAAGTGCACAATGTGTTTCATGTTTCCAGGTTGAAGAAATCTCTTGGCCACAATGTTATTCCTTCAGTTGAGCTTCCGCCATTGGATGAGGAGGGGAAGCTAATTTTGGTACCAGAAGCTATTTTTGACACCAGAGAGAGGAATATGAGGAAATGGATCATCAGGGAATACCTGGTGAAGTGGAAGAACCTGCCAGTTGAGGATGCCACTTGGGAGAGTGAGCAGATACTACAACATCCTGAACTGAGATTGCTTGAGGACAAGCAATCTTGGGGAGGGCGGACTGTAATGACCCCATTTAGCCCAGTCAGATGGATGGTGGGGATTAGCCTATCACATGACTCCCGTAGACAAATAACAATGGTTAGCGGGTCAACTTGGTGACTTACTATTTATTGTAAGTCAGAGTGGAGCACCTTGCTATTTATAGCAGCATAGATATAGGGTACCATTGCACGAGAATGTTGGTTTTGAACTCTTAGAGCAATATTTGATGAGACATAAGTTAAATTAAAGATTTAATTTATAAAATATTTATGGGGTAATGTGACTTAAGTTATAAAGTAACTTTATAATATAATGTTGAGTCACAACTTAAAAAGTGAACTCCTAGGAGAGGGGCACCCATGGGAGACATAAGGGACTTAAAGACAAAATAAAATAATAAAAATACTTCATTCTTGGGCATTGAGGAGAAGGGAGAATAAAAGTGAAAAAGAAGCTCATTTTTGCATATGCTTGATTATTGATTTTCACACTCTTGTTGAGATATTCTCGTGCATTCTTGAGCTTTGGAGTTCGAGGGTTTGATATTGGTTGTGTTGAGACGAAAACCTCTGCATAGTCCTCTTCTTCATGTGAGACCATATCAGGAAGAGATTCTTGGAGGCTTCATTCAGGAGCTTCAACTGGGCATTCGAGTGAACCTTTTTGATGTAATTTTGGAGTTGAAATGAATATATTTTCCTCAGTTTTTGTATGCAGCTGAGAGTACTATGTTGAAGAGCAGATTACAAGCAGATAGAAGGAGATTTGAGACTGATTTTGGGGCTCTTTGGCTGGGTCGTACTTTTCCTCTAGTCGGCCATACCACAGCAACCAAGCCGTACCATTAGGAAAGCATTTCCAGCAAGTTCAGGGGGCTGAAGGACATTCAAATCTGGTCGTCTAGGAGTTATAAGGGTCTGCAGATTATAATAGAAGGATTTCCAACTGTTATCAGCAGGTACCATCCATTTTGTACACTCACAGCAGGTCGTACTTCTCACAGCCTTGGCCGTACTTCCTATGGAGGCATTTGGGTATTGTTTGCTAGTGTAAAACTCATTGTTTGGTGTTGTTCATACCAAGAGAATCATTGGAAATATCGCTTGAATAGTCTACTTTTTTGTTTGTGCATTTTATGCAAGATTCTTGTGTGTATGTTGCTGGCCTGGATTCGACACATGTACGAAGTTGGAAAACTCAATATGGGTATGTCACTATAATTCATATTTTGGCTAAATATCATCTGGGTCTTTGATATTTTATTGTTATCTCTTTTAATTTTTCTAGGTTTGTTCATATGCTCTATATTTCATACATGCAATGCAAAAATCATACATGCAAAAACATGCAATAAAACCCTAAACCGTTAGAAAAGAAAAAAATTGGCACAGAACAAACATATATCCGAGGGTGTATGTTACATTTCTCCACTAGTAAAGGGTGGTTAGAGAGTAAACAAAAAAATCAGAAATTAATAGTGACAAAGCAACATCTTTCAACAAGAGAAAGAGTTGGACAAGAAGAGATGGCCCAAAGAGGGTTTTTTGTTGATGGGATTAGGAGAGGTAGAAGAAAACCAAGGAGAGATCCAAATGAAGAGCTTTTTGAGGAGAATGGAAGCCTTGCAAGCTAAACAATGCTAGGAATCTAACTCTAAGGATGAAGCAGAGGCACAAGAGGCTCTAGTTGGGGCCCTAGATCCTATGGAAAGATTAATTCAACCTATAGCCAAAGAAGGGACCAAGGTGAAGGGGAGTTAAACCCAAACCTTTGTGGATAGTATGAAGGATCTTGAGAGATATTTTGGTATGGAAATCTTGGAGGAAGATGATCTAAAAAAAGTCAAAGTTGTTGTCACCAAAATGAAGTTGCATGTTGTCTTGTGATGGGAAATTCAAGAATCTCGGAGAAGACAAGGCAAGAAGAAAATAAGGTTAAGGCCTAAAATGCTAAAGTATCTCAAGGCAAAGTTTTTACTCTCAGACCATCAACAAAATTTGTTTTGAGTGATTTCAAAATTGGAGACAAAAGGATTTGTCTGTGCAAGAGTATGCAAAAATATTTTTATGCTTAGACATTGGAATAGATATGCAAAAAGAAGAGGTGCAAGCAGCTGCTAGATACCTGAAAAGACTAAGATTTCAGCTCCAGGATGAACCAAATTTGGTCAAGGTGGGTACTATGGCTGAGGCATATCAATGTGCCTTAAAGACTAAGGAGAAGCCATCTAGGAAACAAGGTACAACAAGAGGTAGAGGAAGATTTAACAGAGATATAAATCACCAAGGCACTGAAAGAGATCAAAATTGGTAGGGAGGTGAATCTAGTACTTCACAAGACCAAAACTGCATATCCTTGAAAATGAAGAGGAAATTATGGTAGATGAAGAGACATTATTTAGTGGTACTTGTTTCTAGTGTAGGCAAGTGGGTCATAGAGCCTTTGAGTGCCCTCATGCTCAAAATGATAAAAGTAGAAGAAGAAATGAGGCAAATACACAAATGGTATGTAATGTCCTTTTTTTCCAAGTGGTCACCTTTGGAGAGCAGTTGGGCTAGTCTTCACTTTCTGAGATGTTTGGATGATGAATTGTGGGTTGGAGATGTCTTGATATATTTTTCTGATGATGTGGATATGTTCCTTTCATTTAATATATTTTTCTCACTATTGGGCCGAATCATCTTGAGGAATATGGATGTGAAAATCTATGGGTTTTCTCATAGGATAAACTTGCCTTTCGCCACCTTGATGAGGTCAAAGTATAATATTCTTGGTCTATTTGTGAGCGCTTGGAGAAGCCTTTCATTGATAATAATGATTCCTAATTTTGCTTGGATAGTGCTTAGATGGAGACGACTTGTGAAGACCAAAAATCATATTTCTTTTGGGCACTTGTGGCCAACTTGGTGGAAGGTGGCATGGAGAGCTTTAGGTGCCAAAATTCATATATTTAATTTGAGTTTTTGGCGCCCTTTTTACCTCAAGTCTGGTCGACCCTCTTTGAGGGACAAAACCATTAAAATAAGAAGATATTTCCCTAGGTTGGCCACGAGGGAAAAGTGGGATAAGTCATGTATAAATGCAAGGTCGAGTTTGGCATTCAAACACATCATTCAAGCATTCATTCATTCATCACTTGGAGTTTATCTCTTGGAGTAGGCACTTGAGACGAAAACCTTGAGTTCCTAGGAATTGGATGAAACCCTAACTCTTTCTTTGGAGGATTCCGTGATGGGAGTTCACTTGTGCATCATTGAGATTTTGTGGATAAGAAGAGCAGAATTATAAATCAGATTGGAGATCATCATTGGTGGCACTTCCTTGGTGTGGATTGATCATCATTTGTGAGAAGATTGCCCTAGAGTGGAGTGCTACTTATTGGAGGAAGATTATTTGCATTTTTGGGAGTTGTGTTGCTAATTAGGGTTTGAGAAGAGCAGAAATCTATTGCAGCAGCAAATCATACCTGATTTTCCCATCTTTGGAGGAGATTTCATTGGTGGATTTGTGTCATCTTGCCTAAGTTTTAACCCTACTTCTTGAGCGCCACCTTTGGAGAAGCAATTGTTGGAGTTGTTGGCTTCTTGTGACATCATTTGAATCATTATTTGAAGCAACAAACATCTCAGACCTAAGCACGCCCTTTTGGAGCAGATTTCCTTTGCATTGAGAGTTGAAGACCTAGGGTTTCATGCCCTAAGTGGAGAAGCACACATAGGAGATCTTTTTCTATCATTTTGAAGGTCATTTTGCTATTATTTTGGTATGTATAACCCTTAGGGTTAGGGCAAAACATTGCTGGGCATATTTGGCATGTTTGCCCTATTTTGTTGGTGTACTTGAAGACTTGTAATTAATTTTATTTTCAGTCATTTGTGTTGGATAAATGAAGTGAATTTGATGCTCATTTGATGGTGAAATGCAAGTATAATATGGTTGATCATGTTTATGATGGAATTATGATGTTTTAAGGTGTTTTATGGACTACCCTAGTTAATTGTTCAAGTTTGGTTTTTACTTCAGAAATTAGGGTTTGAGCAGAAAATTAATTTAGATATTTTGGAAAGTTCGTAAATCCAAAATTGTCCAAAATATCCAATTTTGGGATATTACAGTGGTATCAGAGCTATGGTCTTGTCAGCTTGGAGGGTTTGATCATACGTATTGAAGAGTTACTATGGGTTTGTCTTGCTTCTTGGAAGAGTGGAATATTTTACGTGCATCTCTTTGGCAAACACATGTAAAAATATAAAGAAGATTGGATCAATGGAAGCAAGAAGAAGAAGCCGAAAAAATCAAAGGAGATTGCATTCTTAACAAATCCGAAGCTTCCATGGGAGAAAGAATAGAAAAGGAAGAAGAGTTGCAGCCCTATGAGGATAAGGATAAAGGAGAAGAACACCTAAGTTTCCGTGAAGACTACAAGGGTGAAGGAGATGCTGCCATAGAAAAGGAGGGATTACTTGTTGATGATGTGCATCCTGCAATCCATTATGAGGATATGGGTGAAGAAGCATCACATATTGCAAGTGGCGAGCATCTAGGACTTCATGAGGACCACATGGTTGGAGGGTACACTATCATGGAGGTTTCCAAACCTACAAAGTTGGATCAACTACAAGAAGGTATGAGTTCATTTGGTGTTCCTTTGATTGAGTCTAGCATTGCTTCATCGCCTTTGCATCACAAGAATAGGGAATCAAAGGGTAGTTAGGATGTCTTTGAGATGGATATTGTTCATACATTTGAGGATGGTTTAGAAAAATTGCTATGTAGTGAACAAAGAGATGTTAAGATTGATTTAGATTGGCAAGAGATGAATGATCCCTTGGTGGATAAGGAGGTCATAGTTGTTTCACCTATTATGGAAGATCATGATGTAGAAGATTCTACCCACTACTTTGATGGAGATCCTTGGATTGAGCATGGTGATGACTTAGCACATGGGCGTCATGGAGAAGATGGCAAGAAAGGAATTGGGTTGGAAAGGCATGATCGTGATATGTTGCATGAAGACATGGGGTCTCATAAGTCAAATCACTTGGAAGGACAAGGGAAG
Source organism: Cunninghamia lanceolata (assembly GCA_027924645.1). Classification (NCBI taxonomy): domain Eukaryota; kingdom Viridiplantae; phylum Streptophyta; class Pinopsida; order Cupressales; family Cupressaceae; genus Cunninghamia; species Cunninghamia lanceolata. The sequence goes on along the minus strand of BSBN01001256.1, from coordinate 8,298,895 downwards.
ACACATGAAGGTAAGCTTGTGGAAGCCCTAACTCATTTTGATCATGTTCATAGAGTGATGGCAGGTTTGTGTTGAAGAGCTCTAGAGAGGCATGAACACTTTGAAGAAGATCTATACCTTGCCGGTTTCCAAGAGTTCCAAGAGGCCGTGGCTATGGTGAAATCAAAATACTTGCATCTACTTGCAGATAGAGATCATCTCTTCAAGATTGGTGAGATATACGCTAATGCTTTGAGAAGGGAGGAAGATGAAGTGGATAAGCTCACTTTGGAGCTTAAGGACACTATGGATTCTTTGAAGAACACTCAAGAGGCCCTTCAAGAATCAAAAGATCAAGTGAAGAAGCTTCGTTGGGAGTTGAGCATGGCACCCTCTTCATCATACACAACAGAAATTTAGACTTCTATGGTTGCCACATTCAAGGAAGAACAATGCAACATGAAGAGGGCAAAGAGTGGAGACATGGAGGAAGGTCTTGAAGGATCCTATGATGAGATCATAAGATAGAAGACATGTATACACATGAGGATTCAACTTGTAGCCATGGGACAGAAGTTGAGGCACATGACACATCTAATTTTCCATTGGAGACATCACGGGGACCTGCCCTAGTGGATGATCACTCATTCATGGAAGAAGAAGAGGTTGTGCACCACAATGATATCATACTAGAGCATGAGGTAAGGACTGATATTCTGATGTATAACAACAAACCCTTAGCCTCACAATATGATAACATGGCAGCCAAAGAAAGAGAGATTCAATTCCGATTGGAGGCAAGAGAGTTTCAGTTGGAGCCACCTTTTGGATCTGCACTTATAGAAAGACATATGGCGAATGTTGAGGAACTAGAGGACAACTTGGTAAGGTATGATAACAGTTCTGATTTTCTGATTTGGAACAGCAGTCCTATGTCTTCACCTCATCATGCCAGGACAACCAAGAGGATCAGCCTTGAGGCATGTGTTTTCCATGAAGAGATTCATGTTGGATCAGCTTTGGATAGAGAGCATGCAACGTTGATGAAGGAGATGTTTGAGAATGGTGAAGGCACTATAAAAAGGTATGATAGGAGTTCTAATTTTATTTGGATCAGCAATCTTTCACTCTTGCGTAATCATATGTTGGCAGCCCTTACACGTGAGAATGAGATTGGGAAGACCACTTCTATCATTGGCTTTCATTTTGGAGACAAACATGAGATCTTGTTTGGGTATCCAAGACCCAAGAGGATCAAGTTAGTATAACATGACATGGCAGAGGCAAAGAATATTCAAAACATGTGGCATATGAGGGTTGAGCATTGGGTGGTGGCCAAGCAAGTGGAGCAATCAGTTTTGTACGATGAGAGGTATGAGTCAGAATTCTTTGTTTGTTCACTTAGCTTGCTTCATGAGAATATGGTGTCACGTATTTTGGAGAGCCATTTGAAGGCTCATGTCATACACTTGGATGGCATTATGGAGCATACACTTGGTGGATCAGCCACTAGTGTTATGACGACATATGTAGACGAAGGTATGAGTAATATAGATTTGGTTGGGCCTTTGATCATTCATGGAGTACTTGAGGAGTTTGCTTGTGATGAGTCCCATCATGTTGATGACTCTTTGGTGGAGTATGAGGCTGCCCTACTAAAGGGATTTGAGACTCATGTCATGGAGACACTTGTTTGTGATTGGCATTCACTTGAAGGAACGAAGTTTCAGCTGAGCTATGACATGAGGTATGGAGGTATTGTTATAAGGATGCTTGATTTTGAGTTACTAATGCTTGTATTTCAGTTGGGCTATGGTTTAGGGTTTGGAGATGAGCATGAAGACATTGGTGTTCCCACCCTAATTCTTGAGTTACTACTTCAAGCATGGATGAGAGGAGGCTGTTCTACATTTTCATACATGGATTTCCTTGTGAGTACTTGGAGGACAGCAGCTGATGGGGTATTTTGGAGGGGCTTGGACCATCCCTTCATCATTGGAGGATGGTGTATGGATGATCTACTCTATCACCATATGTCATTAGAGGTATTATTTGCAACCACATAGGTTCTAACCTACTTCAACAACCTAGGAGGAGCTGATATGTATTGTCTTGCACCTATGATGGGAGTTGTACACATCCATGGGAGGTCTCTAGGAGTTGGAGGATGGTTTGATGTCGCTAGCACTTTGAGGTGCTTCCATCTCTTCATGTTTGCTAGATGTGATGATAGGATGATTTGAGATCCAAGTGGTGGCATGTTTGGTACATCACTTTATTGGGATTTTGATGAGTTGCTTTACAACTCATGGAGCATTGATGATGATTTTATCAGAGAGGAGAAGTGGGAGCTTGGAGACTTGTGGTTGTGTTTCAGAGTTCATACTCTTCATCACTTGTTGATAGGCATGGCATCCTTTAGGGCTTCAGGTTGGCATAGTGTTTGGTTCTTATCGAACTTAGCACTCATGGAGGATGGAGCCTTGGGAGTTTTAGAGTTTGATGCACTGGTGGTTGCAAGCATATTTTCAGAATTTGGAGGATGGGGCCAGACCGAGCTCGAGTGTGTATGGCTTCAGCTATCGAAGCTCACTTCGTATTGCATTTTTCACATTCTTCTTGGAGGATACGACCACAGGTGGAGATTTCGTGTGATCACATGGCATTTGGACGGATGGAGATATATGTCATTTGACACTATCTCACAAGATGCAGGGGATTTAGATAGATGGAGGTACATGTCATTGACACTACCTCGCTACATACTTGCCATTGCTTGAGGACAAGCAATTTCGAGAAAGGAGGATTGTAATGTCCTTTTTTTTCTGAGTGGTCACCTTTGGAGAGTAGTTGGGCTAGTCTTCACTTTCTGAGATGTTTGGATGATGAATTGTGGGCTGGAGATGTCTTGATATATTTTTCTGATGATGTGGATATGTTCCTTTTATTTAATATATTTTTCTCACTATTGGGGTGAGTCATCTTGAGGAATATGGATGTGAAAATCTATGGGTTTTGTCATAGGATAAACTTGCCTTTTGCCACCTTGATGAGGTCAATGTATAATATTCTTGGTTTATTTGTGAGCGCTTGGAAAAGCCTTTCATTGATAATAATGATTCCTAATTTAATTGGATAGTGCATAGATGGGGACAACTTGTGAAGACCAAAAATCATATTTCTTTTGGGCACTTGTGGCCGATTTGGTGGAAGGTGGCGTGGAGAGCTTTAGGCGGCAAAATTCTTATATTTAATTTGAGTTTTTGGCGCCCTTTTTACCTCAAGTTTGGTTGGCCCTCTTTGAGGGACAAAACTATTAAAATAAGAAGATATTTCCCTAGGTCGGCCAAGAGAGAAAAGTGGGATAAGACATGTATAAATGCAAGGTTGAGTTTGGCATTCAAACACATCATTCAAGCATTCATTCATTCATCACTTGGAGTTTATCTCTTGGAGTAGGAGCTTGAGACGAAAACCTTAAGTTCCTAGGAGGAGTTGGATGAAACCCTAGCTCTTTCTTTGGAGGATTCCGTGATGAGAGTTCACTTGTGCATCATTGACATTTTGTGGAGAAGAAGAGCAGAATTATAAATCAGATTGGAGATCATCAATGGTGGCACTTCCTTGGTGTGGATTGATCATCATTTGTGAGAAGATTTCCCTAGAGTGGAGCGCTACTTATTGGAGGAAGATTATATGCATTTTTGGGAGTTGTGTTGCTGATTAGGGTTTGAGAAGAGCATAAATCTATTGTAGCAGCAGAGCAGACCTGATTTGCCCATCTTTGGAGGAGATTTCATTGGTGGATTTGTGTCATTGCCTAGGGTTTAACCCTACTTCTTGAGTTCCACCTTTGAAGAAGTGATTGTTGGAGTTGTTGGCTTCTCGTGACATCATTTGCATCATTATAATTTGGAGCAGCAAACATCTCAGACCTGAGCACACCCTTTTGAAGCAGATTTCCTTTGCATTGGAGAGTTGAAGACCTAGGATCTCATGCCCTAAGTGGAGCAGCACACATCGGATATCTTTTTCTATCATTTTGAAGGTCATTTTGCTATTATTTTGGTATGTATAACCCTTAGGGTTAGGGCAGACCATTGCTGGGCATATTTGTCATGTTTACCCTATTTTGTTTGTGTACTTGAAGACTTGTAAAACTCAAATTTTGTAGCAGCAGACTTCTAATTTTATTTTTAGTCATTTGTGTTGGATAAATGAAGTGGATTTGATGCTCATTTGATGGTGAAATGCAAGTATATTATGGTTGATCATGTTTATGATGGAATTATGATGTTTTGAGGTGTTTTATGGGCTACCCTAGTTGATTGTTCAAGTCTAATTTTTACTTTAGAAATTAGGGTTTGAGCAGAAAATTAATTTAGATATTTTGGAAAGTTCGTAAATCCAAAATTGTCCAAAATATCCCATTTTGGGATATTACATGGTACAAGATGAAGAGGAATCAATGACATTCCCAAATCAAATTGAGGAACCCAAGTAATGAGAGAACCTCATAATGAGGTAGATCTTATTGATACTCAAGGAGAAAGAGTTGGAGCAAAGGAACATTCTATTCAAAACCATTTGCAAGTTAGGAGGTAAGTGCTGCAAAATGATTAGTGATAGTGATAGTGCTGAATAATTTGGTGTCAAGTGAAATGGTTGAAAAACTTCAGTTGAAAAGAATGGTGTATCCAAATCCTTACAAAGTGTCATGGATTCATAAGGCTCATTAGTTGGTAGTGAATGAGCAATGCTTTATTAATTTTTAGATTGGTTCATATCATGATGAGATATGTTGTGATGTAATGCCCATGGACTATGTCATGTCTTATTGGGTAGACTGTGCCAATATGACCATAAGGCCATACATGATGCAAGAGGAAACACTATCACTAATTACATTTTATGTCCCTTGAAGGAAAAGAAAGATAAAGCGACAACATTAGCAAAGTTGTCTTGGTAAAAAGTAAACAAGTTTTGAAGACAATGAAGAGGGAAACATAATGTTTTTGTGTAATTCCCAAACTAATGAAGGTTGGGGTAGTGGAAATGATCTAAAAAGGATCAAGGAGTTCTAGAGGCTTCAAAGAGTTGATTGGTTTGAAATTGAACTTTGAGAAATAGTCGTTGTTTTAACATAGTCAAAACCATCGGTCTTTATCAGGAGGCAATTTCATAATGAGCTTGGCAACATACTGTTGTACCCAATCAAAAATTTTGCTTCATTAAGGCATTTTGAGCAAGTCTAGAAATTTTTTTGTCAAAAAGTCAAAAAAACAAAATTTCTAAAAATAGAAATTTCTATTTTTAGAAAATTTCTAAAAATAGACGTCAAATTAGGTTTTCTGGGTTTCTTGAGATACGGATGCTGGCAAAATTTTCTAAAAATAGAATCTCTGATTCAGGTGTCGTCCTTGATTCTGATTGGTCAATTTTGCTTCACGATCAGCGTGGTCCAGACGGAATATGCAAAAGGTCTTTTCTCTACTTGGTTATTTCTACTTTTTCAGAAGGCGAAGCATGAGCTTTAAAGTCGTCAATGAAGGAAGTTTATCTGCCAGAACTCGTTTTCAAGTTTTCAATGTTGTTCCAACAACGTAGAACCGATGAACAGTCGTTGATTCGACGAAGAATGCAAAACGGAGTAGGGTCAATTCGGAGTGAGGAGAAAAGTTGAAAATCATCAAATTTGACTAAGTCTGAGAATCCAAGTGCCCCTGGAGGCTAGGGGCACCCAGCTGCACCAGTGTTAGATTTTTTTTGTGTTTTTCAAGAAAATGCAAGAAATGTCTCCGTCAGTTAGTTTCGATGAGCGTAAAAGCAGTCATTTTGGTCATCAGGCCCTGAAAAGTTGGAAATCACATCCAATGTACCCAGGCTATCCAGTTCATTCGCCATCCAGTGGCAGTTGATTGACGAAATCATCGAAATCGACATCAGGAAGTAGCTGTCAGAATGCGAAACGAAGCAAGTTGCAAACGAAGGTTGAAAATCATGAAATTGGCTAAGGCACAGAATCCTAGGCACCTTTGGAGGCTAGAGGCACCCAACTTCTCATGCCTTAGAATTTTTTATGCGTTTTTCGAGAAAAGTCAAAAATGCCTCCGTCAGCTCGTTCCCAGGTGGTCAAACTTGGTCAAACTCAGTCAAACATCGGTAAAAGCTTGGATTTCATCACAGATGTGTTCAAGCTATTCAAATCATCCCCCGTCCTACCTCAGCAGTCATCCGGATGACTGAAAACCAAGATTAGACAGGAGTTATTTGCACAGAAATCGAGAAATGGCATGAAAATTGAAAAATACCAAAAAAAATTCTAAGGCATTGAATCCTAGGTATCCCTGGAGGCTAGGGGCGCCCAAATCCTCCAGACTTAGAATATTTTTTTAGTTTTTTTCTGGAAAACAAAAATCTTCCTTCGTTAGCCCAGTCCGGTTCACAACAGGTCAGTTTGGCATGTTTCCCAAGGCAGATAGAGAGTACAGTCGGCTCAGTTTTCATCAGGCCTGCCTATCTGATAGATCATTAGACTTAGTTTTGTCCCAGCAGATAGAAATCGACAGCCAAACAGGGGTCACCTATCACCAGAATGCGCACGAAAATCAAGAAATTGAAAAAGTTGAAATTTTCAGAAAAATGACTAAGGCATTGGAACTCAGGCGCCCCTGGAGGCTAGGGGCACCCAAGTTCACCAGAGATAGAAAATTTCATGATCTGCAGATGTTTTCCAACAGTCGTTTCCAAACCTTCGCCTGGTGACAGTTTCGCGAAGTTAAATTCGCAGTTGAACGACGTCAGATTGTCTGTCTGAGGCTGGGGATGAAGTCAGGATTGATAAGTCTTCAAGGTGCCATGATCAGTCATCTTTTTCAATCAACGGTGACATTTTTCCATCTTGTTGAAGTCAGAGACAGGCCATACTTGAGTCGAAACGAGTGCAGAAGTTTCAAAAACGGAGTAAAATTGGCTAACACTTTTGTAACCTCGCGTGTTCGATGACATCATGAGAGAAAATATTTTCAGTCATCTTACACATGAAGCCATAGACAGCTATAAAATAGGGATTCTTCCTATTCAAAGACATCCACTTGGATTTGTGCTTTAAAAGTTGCTTTCTTTATGGAGAAGATCCAAGTTTTATTCTTTCACAAAGAAAGTTGCTTTTTTGCCCTAAAGTTCTATAAAGACAAGCATTTGACTTCTTTTATTCATTATCTTTTGTAGGTTGCATCCAGAGGAAGGATTTTTATTTTTCTTTCCACGAAGATTTGAGAACCCAAACGGAGTGCTTTTTTAGGGTTCTTCATAGTTTTGGGTTGAGGAAGCAAGGAAGCACGCTTTTTTAGGGTCCTTTTTTTCTAGGGGATCTTTTTTCAAAAATTAGACCGAAGCTTTTTCAGTTTTTATCGAGATGGGTCCATCCAGTATTTCATCCTCTTGAAGATTGGGAATTTTGATTTTTTTGAGAATCTGTTTTTTTTGCTATTTTTTCGAGAAATCCTCCGCTTTTTCAAAATCCGACGATCTGGGTTGCTTCAAAATGGAATTGCCTACAAAACCCATGTGCTAGCTTTTTCGCTCACATTTTGTTTTTTTCTAAAAATTACAAGTAATTTTCAGCCTTTGTCCAAGATTTTTCAAACATAGATGTGTTCACAGTCAATTTTCAAATCTTTCAGTGTGCAATACTCTCCAACACAAATCAAGCCCAAAACGACGTTGGTTCACGATTACTAGAGAACTTTCGAGATAGACTTGCATAAAGTACTTCCAGTGATCAATTTACATTCTTTGGAGGATGCAGGAAATAATGCTATCAGGAATCTAGGACACTCCGGTTTGCTTGCAGCAGCATCCTTCCTCATCACAATGCAAAGTATCGAATTCGTAATTGCTTGTATGATGCATTACAATTCGGTCACAAGAGAAATCCAATCAAGAGATGTACGTGTGCTCTGTAGCCTGAGGCCGGACAACATTGAGAAGTGTTTTTCAATACCAATCTAGAGAGAAAACTTGGTTGTTTCAATTGAAGAATGCAAGAGGGTGTGGAACAATGATAAAGAAAAATACCAGAAAAAGATTGCTCAGAGGTGGTTGAAAGAGAAGCAGAACATCATGCCAAAGAATGTTGGACGTGGAGAGTTCAAGGAGGAACATGCAATAATGATTACTCTGCTAAGCCGGATCATGGGTCAAGTAGATACTAACAAATTTCAGCCTTGGATGTTTTATATCATGTCCCAGATTGTTGATGGAACAGAATTCTATGATTGTTCGGCACTCATCAGTGATAGTCTCCACCAACAAATACTTGATTTCCAAAGGGCCCATGAATTCCACATGATGTCATACCTTGTGTATTTGATATCTTTTCAGGGTCAATTTAGAGGTTTGAATGTTGTTGGAACTCTAGGCATTCAACATGTATATCACCATTTCTCATAGTTAGAATTTTCTCAGGCTGAACAACATTACAAGCGGGTAAATGATGCATTCCTTATGCATGCAGTGCGAGATATGGATAATGAGTTGCATATACGGTTTTCAGCAGATGCCAGAATGGCAATGGCAGAATGGGCTAATTGGTTTATCCAGTTTCCCACTTTTTCCTACATCAGAGTATATGGCTTCTCAAGAGAGCCAAGCATGCTACCAAGATATCCTACAGATGAAATAGCATTTATGGAGTTTTTGAGGCAAGCCTATGAAGTTCATACATTTTTGTGTAGCAGACACAAGGCAACTTTCAATTTTCCAATTGGGATGGGTATTTACAGATGCAGATCTGGAGTAGATGCCAAGGTAATTGGTAATGAATCATCCAAGTATGGTCTTAAGTTTTTCGACAGGAGGACTTCATATGATCCTCGTGGTATTTTTGCATCACATCTTGGTCAAAATTGTGCGCATACGCATGCAGTTGAAGACTTCTGGGCTAATTGTGCTGATGAGTTTGAAGTGCGAGAACGCAGTTACGGCAGGTTTACTCTTTAGCAGATGTCTGACATCCTGTCGAAAGATGTAGAGGTCTTGTCAGAAAATGGTGAAGTTCTACTTCCCACATATTTCAGAGATCAAGTTGAGCAACAACCATTGCCACCAGTTAATTGTTCAGTAAAAGAGAACACTTCCATTGAAGAAAGAACGAGTTGAGTTGTTAAAAAATAGTTTGATATTCTTGAAGAATAAGCGAAAGGAGGACATTCCGGTAGTAGAGCCGCCAGTTGTACAACCATCAAAACCTTCCACTTCCAAACCAAAACGAAGGGTTAAAACTATGAGTGTTCTTCCAGAAGGAACAAAAATGGCTAAGTTAAAGAGGAAGAAGGATGAGTCTCCAGCTCATGTCTAGTAGGAACAACCAGCAGTTGAATCAGAAGTTCCCGTTGAACCAACGCCGCATGTTGAAGCATTAGCTTCAAATCATGTCTCTCCACCTTCTTCACCAAGCACTTCTCCTATCCACATAGATTCAGAGCCAGATTCACCGGTTCGTAACTTTGATACACATATTGGTTCATCAGGAGTTGATGAAGTTAGAACCGAGTTTCCAAGAGAGGATGGCTCATCCTGGCTTGAACACATTCTGGGAAGGAAGAGGTGAAAGCCTTCATATTAGTTGGATTTAACAGAGCTTAAAAGCGTCTACCAAGACACGCCAGACAAGAAGCTGAAGAAGCAGGTTCGCATTGAAAAGAATGCGGATGGAGAAATGATCCTTGAAACTGCAACGCTGCCAAAAGATAGAAGTGCTGATGATATTGAGGTTGACTTCAAGGTTGTCAAGGCTAACCTTGGTAGGAGTACCCGTCATACAGATGTAAATCTCTTCGAGGTTGCAGCGGATAATTTGAAGGAGAGGGTGTTGAAAGATGGAGAAGACAAAGCAGCCCTCAAAGCTGAAATTAGGTAGTTGCGGTAGTATATTTCAAACCTTTTCTATGGCACATTACAGGCTGATTTATTGCTTCCGCTGAATTTGGAATTACCAGATGATCAACGACAATTCAGTCAGTTGGTCCTCTATGGGAGGCACATGAATAATTGGGTGGAAGAATTTGTGACTAAAGGGAGAGTTGTACTTTCAGAGTTTTATCAATTAAAGTATAACGCTCATGATCTACGTCAAGGCATTCAGGGGTTGCAGCAGACTATGGCTGAAAATAGACCGATATTTGAGATCATTATCTCTGACTTGAAAATAGCACATGATTATGTTGATACAGCTGAAGATAAGAAGATAGTTTCTACTTGGAAAGCACAATATCTTTTCATAGTAAAAACTTATGACAGTATAATTTCAGAGTTAACAGAATGGAAAGAAAAGGTGGTGAATGTTCTCAAGTTTGTGAGATCTTTTGTTTCTCAGATCCCGTGTTCGTATGAAAAAGAAGATGGTACCCTGTATGATCTCAGGGAGGTGCAAGCAGAGTTCCAGACTCTCGTCCGCATCAATTTTAATGATGATATCAATGTCGGCAAGATGGATCGTTTTGTCGCAATGACAGTAAAGTTTGACAAGGCTATGGGTGAAGTTCATGAATTTCTTCAGATGGTTGCAAATAGTGAAGAAATGTTAGAGAATTAGAATATCATTCTAGAGAGTATCAGTGTTCTTGGTAAAGATGCGGTCACTCACTTTTTAGAAGATATTGTTTCCCAGAATATCAATGGATGACATCACCAAAAAGCAAGAATGTTGATGAGGATGTGATTCAAAAGAAAGCAGCTTTAAATCAGATGCTTTTTGTTTTAAAGCATTTGCTTTCATCCTAAGCTCATCCATTCTTTATTTAGAAAGAAATCACTTTGTATTAGTTAGAATTTTCTTTGCTTTAAAGCGTTTATTAGTTGTATTTTTGTCCTAGAATAGAAATAAAGCTTGCGAGTTGGCAAGTTATTTAGGGTTAATCAAGGAGATTTTAGGGTTCCCTACTCCTCTGATTTTAGTATAAATAAGGGCAACCTTGCCCATTGTAATGGGAGCTACTTTTGTGATAGAAAATTTGCTGTGCATATTCTAGCCTGCAAATCTTGTTATTCCAAGTGTTTGTTCACTCTGTGTTCATTGTAAGGGAACGGTGTTGGAGATAACATTTTTTGCTGTGCTTGTTCTAGCCTGCAAAATTGTTGTTGAAAGTGCTTGTTCACTCTGTGTAATCTGTTTCCAGTGTTTGATTGCTTGTTGTATGCCTTCCTTTTGCTACAATATTGTTGTCCTGGAGTTGTATCGACTTTGTGATGTTGGAATAGAAATCTCATGCCTGCCTTTGCTCCGATATTCTATCTCAGATCATCAAGTTTTGTCATCAGATGTGTGACCTTTCTAACTTTTATTTCAGCTTTCATCATTAAAGTACAATAAGTCTTGTGATGTAAATTTGGGAGAAATTTACTTAAGTTTTTTTGTTAAAACAATCATTCCTTGTCCACTTTTAATCCCTTTGCTCTGAATTTACTTAGGAGATCAAAAGCGTCATTAGTTTAAGCCTAGTTGTAGTAGAAGTTTTAAAAAGGAAAAAACCTCTTCTACAGCATTTAGAGTTTTATAACCTTGTGCTTGCAGTTGAGAATCAAAAAGAAGATAGGCGAAGTTTAATTTATTTATCTTTTCAGCAAACATAAGCGAAAAGGGAACTCCCCCTTCCAATAGGAGAGCAGTTTATTTGTGCATAGTTGTCTATTTCCAACTCACATTCCAGAGGTGCGAATTGAAACGCCAACAGTTTTCTGGCGCCCACCGTGGGGCACGAGGCATAAAACTTCAAGCAAGCTTAGGCTTATGTCACGGGAATGACTCTTTGGCGTCCTTCTGCTCCAGTTCAACAACCAAATCTTACACCACCTGCTATTCAACCAAATCTTGTACGAGTGGAAGGAGAGAAAACGAACATCATTAGTAGTGTGAGGAGTTTCATATTTGCACAAAAGGAAAGTACTGATCAGTGGAGAAACACGACTACTATTCTTGATGAAGAAGAACACAAAGCGGATCTTGCGGCAAGAAGACCAATATTACCACCTCCCGCGTGGCAGTAGATAATCCTGGCTCACAGGGTTTATTCAAGAAGGGTGGTGTTACAGATCTTTTCTTCCAAGATCTTGTTCCTACAGAAGTTGGAGAGGCATCCAACATAGTTCCTAAAGTCAAGCAGGAAGAACCTCAAGAAGAACCAGTAATCCATCCTAGAGTGATGGGTGATGCAAATAATAACAATCAAAATGATGCAAATCAGAGGCGACCACCCCCATTGCCTTGGGCTAAAACATTGGACCTTTGGCCCTGCAAGCACATCATGAGTTACCAAAGGGGTCAAGGAAGCACTTTCCCCGGTTCCACGGCGATGGAACTCAACATCCTGATGAACACATCTCTGCATTCACAACAGCTTGTGCCATTTTGCATGTATCACATGAGGATGTTTCTGTGCATCTCTTCGTTGAGACTCTCGTGGGAAATGTTGCCGACTAGTTCAATCATCTGAAACTAGGCATCATTACAAGTTGGGCAACTATGAGCGAGAAATTCTTGGCAAGGTTCAAGCCTGCAGAAGACGATCATAGATTGTTCGCCCAACTCTCAAATTCAAAGATGGAAAACAATGAACCAATGAGGGAGTTTGTGGCAAGGTTTAATCGCCTGGTTACACATCTTTCTCATACACTTAATCCATCTCCGCAAATTCTATTGAGCAGTTTCATTAACGCTCTTCCTTATGAGATAGCCTTCTTTTTGAGATCGGCTAATGAAATAGAATTATCCAATGCACAAGAAAATGCCATCAAGTTAGAGGATGACATGATTACCTCTGGCAAGATGAAGACGGATTCAATCAGGCCTCTTATTCAGAGTTCTGTGGATCCACTGCTACAGAAGGTAGCAAATGAAGTGACTATTATGAAGTGACAATTGCCTACTTAGGGCAACCTGCACAACAGCCATATCAGTCACCACAACAACAATACCGACCACAGCAACAGTAGCAACCACAACAACCATATCAGCCTAAGAGGAATAATTTTCAGTCTTTCAATAATTACAGGCCTAGGTTGCCAGCACCACCACCAAGACAAGTAGTTGATACTGCTCAAAATGCAGTATTTTGTTCCTTTCATGAGACTGATGCACATATTGGAGCCACATGTTCTGAAAACTTAAGAATGAATCAAATCATAGGATATGTTGATGCTGCACCCATTTCAAGCATTGTCCCTTCCCCAAGTGTGAACGTTGTCTTACCACAGACGGACAACTTCGATAGCGACTCTACTACGGGATACTTCCAGAATGAACCCATTTTAATAAAGGAAGAACAAGAAGATCTTCGTCAATATTCTCTTGCGTGAATCATGAAAATATTTTGACACCTGTGTTTACACGTGCTCAACATTTCAAGGCACAGAAAGAAGAAGAGGATAAGCTAAGATCGAAAGAAAAGGGGAAGGAAGTGGCTTCCACTTCCAATGTTAAGCCACCACATGAAAATGTCAAAGCCACTCAAGATTCGTCTTCGGCGAATTTTGATATAGTGGATTCCATGATGAAGACAAAGGTGCAGATTTCTCAGCTGGAATATCTTTAGGACCATCCAGATCAGCTGGATAAAATTGTTAAGTATATCAAGAAGGAGACTGTCGTACACATTGCTTGAATCTTCCGTTCCAACAGAAGAGAAACCAAAGCCTTTCTATATCTCTCTATATATAGGAGGCTATAAATTGAGCAATTGTATCATTGATTTAGGAGCCTTGAACAACGTCATGCCTTTGCAGGTGATGAATGCTTTGGGACTCTCGTACACCAAAACGTATGACAAGTGTTATTCTCTTGAGTCTAAATCAGTGCCGTTGGTTGGACAATTGAAGGATGCTCAAGTACGGTTGGCGGCTTGTCCCGAGAAGAAAATAATGATGACTATCTTGGTAGCTGACATTCCAGCCAGTTATGGGATGCTGCTAAGTAGAAGCTTCTGCAAAGATCTTGGAGGAGAAATACAATTGGATTGGTCATCTGCGACATTCCATTAAAGAAAGGCAGTTTCAAAATGGAACCAGAAACCAAGTCACGGTTCATGGTGGTGAAATCTTAGGATCGTCAAGCACAAGTGCTATATCAAGAAACGGGTCCTGGTACATATGTTATGATGTCAGAAATAACTAAAGAGAATCAGGAAGTTGTCTATGTGGTTGACGAATCAAGGGAAGAATCCGAAGAAATGTACAACTTACAAACTTTCTTTGAGGAAGAAGAAGTGTGACAATCTTCTCAAGAGAAAAATAATGATGAATCAGATTTATTTTTCTCGTCTTTTGAAGGTTGGTTTGAACAACCTGTGTTAGATACATCCAAAGAAGAGACCAAAGAAGCATTGCAATTGGAGCAAGAACATGATCTTCTTCATTTTGAAGATGATTTCTTCCTGGAAGAATTTTTCAGAGCTGGATATCATATGGAAGATTCATCATCAGATCTAAATTGTTTTCTACATCACTCGGAAAGTGATTCTTCAATAGAAGATCCTACAGATTTTCCTTTACAATATTGCCTGTCTTCACTTGTGTCCCAAGAATCCTTCATACACACTAGTGAAGAGGACGATGTTGAATCCGTCTATGAACCTGTACAAGAAAAAGACTTCACTGATACTATGCAACCAGTGCGAAATGCAACATATGAAGGGGTTGATGGAGAAGAAGACTTCATGGAATATTCAGTTTTGGTCACTAAAGAGGATGATATTGAAAAGTCAGAAATTCTTGACAAATGTTTTGTGAGATACGCCGTATGTGAGATAGATCAAGAAGATGAAGAAGAAGCCTATAGCTCAGATGAATCTATATTTGATTCCTCTTACTTACCAGAAGAAGAAAGATACATGAATGTTGAAGATGAAACGATGTCGGATATCCGCATTGAAGAAGATTACTCTACAGAGGATGACAAGGTTCAAGATAATGAATGGCAAAGTGAGCTGTCTGGTGAAGATGTTATCGATAATAATCAAGAGTTTGAGCATTTAGACCTGGATGATCTATCAGACTTTGAAGATTGGATGGATGAAAACACAACCAATGAAGAAGAAGAAGCTCCTGAAGCACTGGAAAAATGGGTGACGACAGTTGTGGATCCTATAAGCCAAGAATCAGTAATCAGAGTCATGTATGAGCAGCTTGCACCTTTTCCAGAAGATGATACATTGATTGAGTTCAAAGTTGTGTGTGTACAAGATATAAATGAAAGTCATATTCTATATGTGGTGATAACCATTCCCACAGATATACTTTGGCCACAAGACATTCCTACATATTTTCAGAAGGAGGTTTTGTACCTTCACCTATTGCAAAGGTTGCTTGCTTTAGAAGAAGATGCTCCACCTGATCTCTGGCGTATCAACCAGTTCCTCATGAACTTCTTGTGGCCTGAACATGAATACCCTCCTAAACTGTGGCTTTTTGAGGAGATGTTGTAGAGAAAGAAAAGTTTTGTGCTACCAAGACAATCTTCACAGCTAAGGAGAGATGGTTCTTACTTTTCTGCGTTGGTTGATGGTTTTATGTGACAGTCTTGTTCTTCACATCCTCGCTCAAGAAAAAGAGCGTGTGTGAACACTTTCTGTTCTTGTGATGTGTTTCCCCTTTCAACGACGTGATCGTTATGTCGTAATGTATTCCCTTTTCGTAATGTGACAGTTGTGTTCTTTGTGTTCTGGAAAGTTCCAACTCTTAGGTGATTTTAGGAGTTCCAACTCATAGGTGATTTTAGGAAGTCCGGTTTTAGGTATTTTAGGAAGTTCGGTTTTAGGTGATATAGGGAAAAGTCTTGTTCTAGGTGATTAGGAAAGTGACCTGACTCTATTGCCCAACTGATAAGGCACTGGTCCAAGCATAAAAAGTCCAGAGATTCTCGGTTCTCCTATGCCATAAGTATCTGACATGGTCCCCAGACAGAGCCAATTGTTGTACCCAATCAAAATTTTTGCTTCATTAAGGCATTTTGAGCAAGTCTAGAAAATTTTTCGTCAAAAAGTTGAAAAAACAAAATTTCTAAAAATAGACATCAAATTTGGTTTTCTGGGTTTCTTGAAATACGGATGCTAGCAAAATTTTCTAAAAATAGAATCTCCGATTCAGGTGTCGTGCCTGATTCTGATTGGTCGATTTTGCTTCACGATCAACGTGGTCCAGACGGAATCTGCAAAAGGTCAAGTTTTCTCTACTGGATCATTTCTACTTTTTCAGAAGGTGAAGCATGAGCTCTAAAGTCATCAATGAAGGAAGTTCATCTGCCAAAACTCATTTTCAAGTTTTCAATGTTGTTCCAATGATGCAGAACCAACGAACAGTCGTCGATTCGATGAAGAACGCAAAACGGAGCAGGGTCAATCCAGAGTGAGGAGAAAAGTTGAAAATCATCAAATTTGACTAAGTCTGGAGAATCCAGGCGCCCCTGGAGGCCTAGGGGTGCCCAGTTGCACCAGTGTTAGATTTTTTCACGTTTTTCAAGAAAATGCAAGAAATGTCTCCATCATTCAGTTTCGATGAGCGTAAAAGCAGTCATTTTGGTCATCAAGCCCCAAAAAGTTGGAAATCACATCCAATGTACCCAGGCTATCTAGTTCATTTGCCATCCAGTGGTAGTTGATTGACGAAATCATCAAAATCAACATCAGGGAGTAGCTATCAGAACGCGAAACGGAGCAAGTTGCAAACAAAGGTTGAAAATCATGAAATTGGCTAAGGCACAGAATCCTAGGTGCCTCTAGAGGCTAGGGGTGCCCAACTTCACATGCCTTAGAAATTTTTACGCGTTTTTTGAGAAATGTCAAAAATGCCTCCGTCATCTTGTTTCCAGGTGGTCAAACTTGGTCAAACTCAGTCAAACATTGGTAAAAGTTGGGATTTCATCATAAGATTTGTTCAAGCTATTCAAATCATCCCCCATCCTACCTCAGCAGTCATCCGGACAATCGAAAACGAACATCAGACAGGAGTTGTTGGCACAAAAATCAAGAAATGGCATGAAAATTGAAAAATAACAAAAAAATTTCTAAGGCATTGAATCCTAGGCAACCCTGGAGGCTAGGGGCACCCAAATCCTCCAGACTTAGAATAGTTTTTGAGTTTTTTCTAGAAAACAAAAATCTTCCTCCGTCAGCCCGGTTTGGTTCACAGCAGGTCAGTTTGGCACGTTTCCTGAGGCAGACATAGAGTACAATCAACTCAGTTTTCATCAGGCCTACCTATCTGCTAGATCATCAGACTCAGTTTTGTCCCAGCAAACAGAAATTGACAACCAAACAGGGGTCACCTGTCACCGGAACGCGCACGAAAATCAAGAAATTGAAAAAGTTGAATTTTTTGAAAAAATGACTAAGGCATTGGAAATCAGGCACCCTTGGAGGCTAGGGGTGCCCAAGTTCAGTAAAGATAGAAAATTTCATGATCTGCTGATGTTTTTCATTAGTCGTTTCCAAACCTTCGCCCGACGACAGTTTCCAGAAGTTAAATTCATAGTTGAACGACGTCAGATCGTCTGTCCGAGGCTGGGGATGAAGTCAAGATTGATAAGTTTTCAAGGTGCCATGATTAGTCAGTTTTTTCAGTCAACGATGACATTTTACCATCTTGTTGAAGTCAGAGACAAGCCATACTTGAGTCGCAACAAGTGCAGAAGTTTCAAAAATGAAGTAAAATTGGCTAACACTTTTGTAACCTCATGTGTTCGATGACATCATCAAAGAAGATATTTTTAGTCATCTTACACATGAAGCCATAGGCAGCTATAAAATAGGGATTCTTCCTATTCGAAGACATCCACTTGGATTTGTGCTTTAAAAGTTACTTTCTTCATGGATAAGATCCAAGTTTTATTCTTTCATAAAGAAAGCTATTTTTTTGCCCTAAAGTTCTATAAAGACAAGCATTTAGCTTCTTTTATTCATTATCTTTTGCAGGTTGCATCCAGAGGAAGGATTTTTATTTTTCTTTCCACGAAGATTTGAGAACCCAAACGGAATATTTTTTTAGCATTCTTCATAGTTTTAGGTTGAGGAAGCAAGGAGGCACGTTTTTTCAAGGTCCTTTTTTTTTCTAGGGGATCATTTTTCAAAAATTGGACCGAAGCTTTTTCAGTTTTTATCAAGATGGGCCCATCTAGTATTTCATCCTCTTGAAGATTGGGAATTTTGCTTTTTTCGAGAATCTGCTTTTTTGCTACTTTTTCGAGAAATCCTCCGCTTTTTCAAAATCCGACGATCTGGGTTGCTTCAAAACGGACTTGCCTACAAAACCCATCTGCCAGCTTTTTCGCTCACATTCTATTTTTTCTAAAAATCAACAAGTAATTTTCAGCCTTTTGTCCAAGATTTTTCCGACATAGGCGTGTTCACAGTCAATTTTCAAATCTTTCAGTATGCAATACTCTCCAACACAAATCAAGCCCAAAACGACATTGGTTCACAATTACCAGAGAACTTTCGAGACAGACTTGCATAAAGTACTTCCAGCGATCAATTTACATTCTTTGGAGGATGCAGGAAATAATACTATCAGGAATCTAGGACACTCTGGTTTGCTTGCAACATCATTCTTCCCCATCACAATGCAAAGTATCAAATTTGTAATTGCTTGTATGACGCATTACAATTCGGTCACAAGAGAAATCCAATCAAGAGATGGACGTGTGCTCTATAGCCTGAGGGCGAACGACATTGAGAAGTGTTTTTCAATACCAATCTGGAGAGAAAACTTGGTTGTTTCAATTGAAGAATGCAAGAGGGTGTGGAACAATGATAAAGAAAAATACCAGAAAAAAGATTGCTCAGAGGTGGTTGAAAGAGAAGCAGAACGTCATGCCAAAGAATGTTGGACGTGGACAGTTCAAGGAGGAACATGCAATAATGATTATTCTGCTAAGCCGGATCATGGGTCAAGCAGATGCTAACAAATTTCAGCCTTGGATGTTTTACATCATGTCCTAGATTGTTGATGGAAGAGAATTCTATGATTGGTCGGCACTCATCAGTGATAGTCTCCACCAACAAATACTTGATTTTCAAAGGGCCCATGAATTCCACATGATGTCATACCTTGTGTATTTGATGGCTTTTCAAGGTCAATTTAGAGGTTTGAATGTTGTTGGAACTCTGGGCATTCAACATGTATATCACTATTTCCCGCAGTTAGAATTTTCTCAGGCTGAACGACATTACAAGCGGGTAAACGATGCATTCCTTATGCATGCAGTGTGAGATATGGATAATGAGTTGCATATACGGTTTTTAGTAGATGCCAGAATGGGTTGATTGGTTTATCCAGTTTCCCACTTTTTCCTACATCAGAGTATATGGCTTCTCAGGAGAGCCAGCCATTTTGTCGAGATATCCTACTGATGAAATAGCATTTATGGAATTTTTGAGGCAAGCCTATGAAGTTCATACATTTCTGCGTAGTAGACGCAAGGCAGCTTTCAATTTTCCAATTGGGATGGGTATTTACAGATCCAGATCTGGAGCAGATGCCAAGGTAATTGGTAATGAATCATCCAAGTATGGTCTTAAGTTTTTGTGACAGGAGGACTTTATATGAACTTCGTGGTGTTTTTACATCACATCTTGGTTGAAATTGTGCGCATCCGCATGCAGTTGAAGACTTCTGGCCTAATTGTGCTGATGAGTTTGAAGTACGAGAATGCAGTTACAACAGGTTTACTCTTCACCAGATGTCTGACATCCTGTTGGAAGATGTAGAGGGCTTATCAAAAAATGGTGAAGTTCTACTTCCCACGTATTTTAGAGATCAAGTTGAGCAACAACCATTGCCACCAGTTAATTGGTCAGTAAAAGAGAACACTTCCATTGAAGAAAGAACGAGTCGAGTTGTTAAAAATAGTTTGATATTCTTGAAGAATAAGCGGAAGGACATTCCGGTAGTAGAGCCGCCAGTTGTATAACCATCAGAACCTTCCACTTCCAAACCAAAATGAAGGGTTAAAGCTATGAGTGTTCTTCTAGAAGGAACAAAAATGGCTAAGTTAAAGAGGAAAAAGGATGAGTCTCCAGCTCATGTCCAGCAGGGGCAACCAATAGTTGAATCAGAAGTTCCTGTTGAACCAATGCCGCATGTTGAAGCATTAGCTTCAGATCATGTCTCTCCACCTTCTTCATCAAGCACTTCTCCTATCCACATAGATTCAGAGCCAGATTCGCCGGTTCGTAAATCTGATACACATATTGGTTCATCAGGAGTTGATGAAGTTAGAACCGAGTTTCCAAGAGAGGATGGCTCATCCTGGCTTGAAAACATTTTAGGAAGGAAGAGGAGAGCCTTCATATGAGTTGGATTTAACAGAGCTTAAAAGCATCTACCAAGACACGCCAGACAAAAAGCTGAAGAAGTAGGTTCGCATTGAAAAGAATGCAGATGGAGAAATGATCTTTGAAACTGCAACACCGTCGAAAGATAGAAGTGCTGATGATATTGAGGTTGATGGCTTCAAGGTTGTCAAGGCTAACCTTGGTAGGAGTACCCGGCATACAGATGTAAATCTCTTCGAAGTTGCAGCGGATAATTTGAAGGAGAGGGTGTTGAAAGATGGAGAAGACAAAGCAGCCCTCAAAGCTGAAATTAGGCAGTTGCGGCAG
Organism: Cunninghamia lanceolata; assembly: GCA_027924645.1. Lineage (NCBI taxonomy): Eukaryota > Viridiplantae > Streptophyta > Pinopsida > Cupressales > Cupressaceae > Cunninghamia > Cunninghamia lanceolata. The sequence continues at coordinate 8,278,265 of BSBN01001256.1, read as the reverse complement.
TATATTTCAAGTCTTTTCTATGGCACATCACAGGATGATTTATTGCTTCCCCTGAATCTGGAATCACCAGCCGATCAGCGGCAATTCAGTCAGTTGGTCCTCTATGGGAGGCACATGAATAATTGGGTGGAAGAATTTGTGACTAAAGGGAGAGTTGTACTTTTAGAGTTTTATCAATTAATGTATAACGCTCATGATTTACGTCAAGGCATTCAGGGGTTGCAGCAGACTATGGCTGAAAATAGACCAGTGTTTGAGATCATTATCTCTGACTTGAAGATAGCACATGATTATGTTGATTCAGCTAAAGATAAGAAGATAGTTTTTACTTGGAAAGGGCAATATCTTTTCACAGTAAAAACTTATGACAGTATAATTTCAGAGTTAATAGAATGGAAAGAAAAGGTGGTGAATGTTCTCAAGTTTGTGAGATCTTTTGTTTCTTAGATCCCGTGTTCATATGAAAAAGAAGATGGTACCCGGTATGATCTCAGGGAGGTGCAAGCAGAGTTCTAGACTCTTGTCCGTAGCAATTTTAATGATGATATCAATGCCGGCAAGATGGATCGTTTTGCCGCAATGACAGTGAAGTTTGACAAGGCTGTGGGTGAAGTTCATGAATTTCTTCAGATAGTTGCAAACAGTGAAGAAATGTTAGAGAATCAGAATATCATTCTAGAGAGTATCAGTGTTCCTGGTAAAGATGCGGTCACTCGCTTTTTAGAAGATATTGTTTCCCAGAATATCAATGGATGACATCACCAAAAAGCAAGAATGTTGATGAGGATGTGATTCAAAAGAAAGCAACTTTAAATCAGATGCTTTTTGTTTTAAAGCATTTTCTTTCATCCTAAGCTCATCCATTCTTTATTTAGAAAGAAATCATTTTGTATTAGTTAGAATTTTCTTTGCTTTAAAGCATTTGTTAGTTGTATTTTTGTCCTAGAATAGAAATAAAGCTTGCGAGTTGGCAAGTTAGTTAGGGTTAATCAAGGAGATTTTAGGGTTCCCTACTCCTTTGATTTTAGTATAAATAAGGGTAGCCTTACCCATTGCAATGGGGGCTACTTTTGTGATAGCAAATTTGTTGTGCCTATTCTAGCCTGCAAATCTTGTTATTCCAAGTGTTTGTTCACTCTGTGTTCATTGTAAGGGAATGGTGTTGGAGATAACATATTTTGTTGTGCCTATTCTAGCCTACAAAATTGTTGTTGAAAGTGCTTGTTCACTATGTGTAATATGTTTCCAGTGTTTGATAGCTGTTGTATGCCTGCCTTTTGCTACAGTATTGCTGTCTTGGAGTTCTATCGACTTTGTGATGTTGGAATAGAAATCTCATGCTTGCCTTTGCTCCGATATTCTATCTCAGATCATCAAGTTTTTCCGTCAGGTGTGTGGCTTCTATAACTTTTATTTTAGTTTTCATCATTAAAGTACAATAAGTCTTATGATGTAAATCTGGGAGAAATTTACTTAAGTTTTTGTGTTAAAACAATCATTCCTTGTCCAATTTTAATCCTTTTGCTCTGAATTTACTTAGGAGATCAAAAGCATCATTAGTTTAAGCCTAGTTGTAGTAGAAGTTTTAAAAAGGAAAAAACCACTTCTGCAGCGTTTAGAGTTTTATAACCTTGTGCTCGCAGCTGAGAATCAAAAAGAAGATAGGCGAAGTTTAATTTATTTATCTTTTCAGCGAACATCAGTAAAAAGGAAACTCCCCCTTCCAATAGGAGAGCAGTTTATCTGTGCATAGCTGTCTGTTTCCAACTCGCATTCCAGAGGTGAGAATTGAAACACCAACACATACACAAGTGAAAAGAAAGAAGGATAGAGGTTGTTGAACAAGTTGTGAACACAACACTTAGCAAGGTGAAGAAATAGATGCACAATTTGAATCACAGAGCAAACAAAGAGGACAAGAATAGTATTTGCAATGTATCCCTCTTCCTCTACTATATATTTATTAATACATGAGACATGACTGCTAGTGACACCCATTAAGTTGGGTTTATCAATGTAGTTATTGATATAGAATCTAATAAAGGACTTCTATTCATGTAGCTAGACATAGATACATGATACCAAGTATACCAACAAGTACACAACAGGAAACAAGGATAGGAGACATATATGACACTACAATTCAAATATTCTGACTTGATAGGTAGTTAAGAAAATCAAATCACAAAATACCACACATTCTGTGTAATGTCTCCACTATTTTTTTGAAATTTTTACAATATAGAAAGATGCCAATGCATGCCCTCGCACTTTCTGATCACCTAGATCCTGATGTAGGCAAGGTGAGAGCATACGATGTTCGGAAAACACTATCTAGAAGAATGCAATACTTGAAAAAGTAAATAGGCAGCATAGCTGACTACAGCATATAGACGACACAACTGGCCAGATCAACACCTCTTCGGTAGACAAGTATGCGAATATGCTCAAGACAAATTAGTTGATTACAATTACAGATTGGGTCAATGCCAAAATGACATACTACAAGCCAATTTGGAATAATGCTAAAATGAAGGATAATGAATGCAAACATTGGCGGCTACACCATCCAAACATTGATTACAATGCAAGTACAAGAAAGTAAATGAATTTGATGGATAATTCTTTCGGATTATTAGAATGTTCGATGACTTATATCTGGTGGTAAACCATCTAGATTATTACAATGAATTTTTTAATATGCAGCAACATTAACCTTCTGAAAGTAATCAATATCAGTTCCAATAATGGCCACAAGGAGCAATTTGTTCATTCCCCAATTAAATGATTAGCTTAGTACCCATGAATAGTAGATATTAAAGGGAGCTTTTGAAGTATATACCTGAAAGTTGCAGTCCTAGAGATTAATTATTGATTTTTACAGCCATCTCACTATTGTATGGCCAAGGGACAACCCCAATGAGCTGCTACAGGTCTCAATGTAAGAAATACCACTTTCAATAGTGGCGGCCAGACCTGAAGTGAGTATGCAGATCAAAACAAATATTAAACAACCCTTAAAAAGAAGCGACTCAGCTTATCCACATAGTATGACCTCCATTGTGCAACACTACGACTCTTCTATAGGATAGTATGATTAGACAATGACATAAATAATGGTTTTCTAATAGTTGTGCTTCCTTGCACACTCCAAACACCTTTCTTTGAGGTAGTACGACCCACTAAATAGAGGTTAAATCTGCCCTTGAAACTGTACGGACAAGTGCAACTTCTGAATAGTATGGCCTGCTAGAAAATGGACTCCTTCACAAGAAATGTTAAGATTTGCAAAGCAAATGATATTCAATAAAATTTTGCAAGAAAATGTGTTTTCTGGAAACTCACACCCAAACCACAAAAGAAACACACACAAGAATCTAGAACAACACATTTTTTTTGTATTTTTTGGATATATTGAACACATCACACCAACAGAATGAAAATCATCACACCAAAAATACCAACTAAAATTAAAATGCTATCAGCTCACTAGAAATCCTTGCAATGGAATTTCTCACTAGGAATGGAGAGTTTTCATCCTCAATCCCATATGCCTTTAGGGTTTTCATCCTTAGGGCAGCCTTTAGGGTTTTCGTCTTTTAGACAAGAAGTTGGGCACAAAGCTCAAATTTAGATAATAAGTTTGAAAATTGTGGAATCCTTTCAAATGAGTTCTCATCCTCCTTTTAAAGGTACAAGAGGGAAATAAAATAATAATATTTACTTTTTGCTCTAACTGAACCTAATTTTTAATTGCCTTTTGTAATTTTTTGCCCAACAAGAAAAAATTAACTTAATGTTACAAAAGGCTTTATTTGCCCCATTTAGGTAGCCTGAATAATAATAATAAAGTGGCCTTTTCACAATGATAAAATAAATAATATTAAGACCAACTTTAATTATTATTTTTATTTATTTCCCGTTCCCACACTAAACTACGAAAAATACCAAAATGAACTAATTAAAATATTTCAACGAAAACTACTAACTAAAGCAATGCAGGAAACATGAAACCACTAAAAATGGTGCTCTCCAAGGTTTGTGGACTCCTCCATGAATCTTGAAACGCTTTAAACATGTTGGAATTGACTTGGAAAAAGGGGACATGACAAGTCTACCCCGCTCAAAATTGCTTGTCCCCAAGCAATTGCAAATTTGGATGCTCCAATGTTTTTGGGCCTTCCCATGTTGCATCTTCTACGGGAAGATATTTCCATCAAAACAAATACTCTGTAATGCTTCTGTTTCTCACCTTCCTTTCCCTTACATCCACAACTATTTAGGAACTAAAATTAGTTTACCTTCTTCATCCAATGGAGGCAACTCCATTGAGGGTACAATATGTTTTCCAAGTGCCCTTATGAGACAAGACACATGGAACACATTGTGAATTGTGCTTCCTTCAGACAACCTTAACTCATAGGCAACTTCACCAACCCTCTTCAAAATTTTGTAAGGCCTATAAAAATAAGGCTTAAGTTTCTCAAATCCACTTGCCTTGAGGGAGGATTGCTTGTATGGCTGCAATCTCACAAACACCATATCTCCAACTTCAAATGTTCTCTCTATTTTGTGATGATCCGCATACATTTTTTGTTGATTCTACACATGTTGGAGATTATCCTTGAGTGTCTTCAAAATGTCTTGGCTTTGCTTAACTAAATCAGTAGTCCCAGGGACCTTGCTTTCAAACAAAACAAGGTCAACAAAACTCTGGGCTTCATACCCATACAAAACCATGAATGTCATCGTCCCAATAGACATGTGGAAAGTGGTGTTATAGCAATGCTCTCCTAGATAGAGCCATTTGATCCATTCCTTTTGGTGATCAACAACATAATTCCTCAAATAGCCTTCCACCCATTTGCTCACAATCTCAGTTTGACCATTTGTTTGGGGGTTGTAGCTAGTATTGGAAGTGAGCTCGGTTCTTGTCAAATAAAAGATCTCTTGCCAAAACAAGCTCAAGAATTGACTATATCCGTCTCTCATGATATTCTTAGGCAATCCATGGAGCCTAAACACTTCTTTAAAGAATAGATCAGCAACTTGTGATGTCTTAAAATCTAAAGAAATGACAAAAGACGTGCACACTTTGTGATTCATCTATCCACAACATATATGCATGCCTTTCATTGGACTTTAGGAAGTCTAGTGATGAAATCCATTGAAATACTTTCCCATTTTTTATTTGGAATGGCTAGGGGCTGCAACAAACCAACTGGAAATGTTTGCTCAGTCTTGTTCTGCTGACAAACAAGACACTCTCTAATGTAGTTAAGGACATCATCCTTGAGTCCTTTCCATTTGAACCTCTCCCTGATCTAATTATAAGTCATGAAGTAACCAAGGTGGCTAGCCAAGGGAGTATCATGAACTACTCTCAAAATCTTTCCCTTCACTCTTGATTCTGACACCAAATAGATTCTTTCCTTGTAAATAATGAGTTTATTGGACACAATGTACCTGCCATCCAACAACTTCCCTTCCAAAACATCAGTTGCAAACACATTCTTAGCATACTCTACGAAGATTTCAACCTTCCAATCAATTTAAATGTTTGACATTGAGCACAAGGTTGGCTTCCTGGACAAAGCATCAACAACTTATTTCCATTAACATACTCAATGTTAAAATCATATGCTTGAAGTTTGATTGCCCATTTTTGTTTCTATTTGTTCAAATCCTTTTGAGTGGCAAAATACTTCAATCTATTGTGATTTGTGTTGACCACAAATTGGTCACCTACCAAGTATTGCTTGAACTTGGTTAATGGCTGCATAGTGGCCAACATCTTATCATATATAGAAAATCGTCTTTCCACCTTAAGTTTACGACTCTCAAATACAATTGGGTGCTTATTTTGCATAAATATTGCTCCAATCCCTTCTCTAGATGCATCAAATTCCAAAACAAAGGGAAGGAAAAAATCATGAATAGATAACATAGGACATGATTTGTTTACCTCCATTTTGTGAAAATTTCTCTATGCCACTTTGTTCCATGTGAAGCCTCCCTTCTTTGTTATATTTGTTAGGGGGGCGACCAATTGAGAGAACCCTTTATTGAATCTTTTGTAGTAACAACAGAGTCCTCGCAGTTGTGTCAGAGTCTTTGGGGGAGGCCAATCCAAAATAGCTTTGATATTCTCTATATCCACTTTCACTCCCTTTGCACTGATGACATGCCCCAAGTATAAAATCTATGTCATTGCAAACTCACATTTAGACCCCTTTGTAAAAAGAGCCTATGCTTTCAAAATTCCTAACAACTCATCAATGTGCCTTAAGTGCTCCTCCCAAGACTTACTATAGATAAGAATGTCATCAAAGAAAACAAGGACAAACTTCCTCAATTGTTTGATGAACACTTGGTTCATGCATGACTGGAAAGTTGCTGGAGCATTTGTCAAATCAAATGACATGACTACAAATTTAGAGTGCCCATAGTGGCACCTGAAAGCTGTCTTGTGGATATCCTCCTCTCGGACTTGGATTTGATAGCTTGATCTAAGGCCTATCTTTGAGAAATAGACTGCTCCATGAAGCTTATCTATCAATTCATCGATCCTGGAAATCGGGTATTGATTTTCGATAGTCTTCTTGTTTAGTGCTCTGTAGTCGATGCATATCCTCATTGTGCCATCTTTCTTCTTCACAAGGACTACAGAAGAAGCAAAAGGACTTGAACTGGGCTTGATGTGCCCTATGTTCAAAAGTTCCTTTATTTCTTTTTCAATCTACTCCTTATGCCTCTAGGGATGGAGATAAGGAATAGCAATGATTGGCTTGGTGCCCTCCTCCAACTCAGTTAGGTGGTCTCCTTGGAGGAATGTCACTAAAGACCTTATTGTGCTTGCCCAAGATATTCTATACATCCACATGGTGCGCTTTCTTTCCTTTTAGAGAGTTTGTCACAGACACCAAGCACTATGTTGCCCAAGCTACTTGTCCATGATGAAAAGTTCTCTCCATCGTTTTTGTAGATACAATTCTTGGTACTCCATTCATCATTCCACAAAGTACCACTGCTTTTCCCTCAAATTTAAACTTTAGTTCCATGGTTTGGAAATTATATGTGATTTCTCCCAATGAATGCAACCATTGAATACCCAAAACCATGTTTGTGTCTCCTATGCTAACAATGTAGAAGTCATCCTTCATATCATATCCTCCCAAAGTAAGGTTCAACTAAGAGATCTTTCCGGTGCATTGGATGGTGAATCCATCAACAACTATCAGATTGAAACCTTCGAAGTCTTCTGCTTTAAGGCCTCACTTTGCCACCAATCCCTCGTCTATGAAATTATGAGTTGCACTAGTGTCAATGAGTATGGTGACTCTTTGTCCCCACAAGACTCCACGAACTTGGAAATGATTGTCCTTTGGAGTGCCAGAGAGCTTAGCAAGGGAGCTTCCTAAGATTTCTCCTTCCTCTTTTGATTTTTCTTCTTCTTCTTCTTCTTCTTCAATCTCTAGTTCATGTTCTTTAGCCCCCGACTCGTCTTTAGAAACTAGCTCAATGTAGTGCACTTGTCCTTCTCCAAGACATCTATGTCCTAGTGACCAAGGCTCTTTGCAATTGAAGCATAGCTTCTTTCTTCTCAACTCATTCTTTGCCTCCATGTCTTGCCTTGGTGGGTAGTTCTTGGGCTAATGTACATTCTTATGAAAAGGCTTCTTTGGAGGGAAAGTCTTTTTTTGAAACTTGTTGTTTTGCATAGAGGTCTCAAGTGCTAAAGCCCTCTTGATTGCCTCTTGTAGGCAAGGGGGTTCAAAGACTTTGACCAAACCCTTGAGAGACTCAGTTAATCCCTCAATGAAGAGCATAGTCAACATCCTCTTCATGATATCAGGTACCATAACAAACAACTTCTAGAATTCTATCACACAATTCTCCACTGAACCATACTATCTAAGTTGGGCCAATTCCCTAAAATGAACTTCCGAATCCTTCCAATCAAACCTCTCAATCAATATTCTGCATAACTCATCATATGAGTTGATGAATCAATGACCTTGTGTAACCAATCCATGGTACCACCATTCATGTGCAATACCCTCTAGATGCAAAATAGCAAATTTCATAGCCTCATCTTCAATCATAGGCTTGAGTGATAGGTACATGTCTAACTTCTATACCCATGCATGAGCTGTACATTTGTTGGATCCATCATAGGTGGAAAGTGTCGACTTCCCCAAATGTTGATGATCCCTTTGCCTCGGTCGAGGTCTTGGCTTTGGTCTAATTCCAACTCTAGATTTCTTCATATTCATGAAATTTGTGAGAGGCATCGCCTCTTGAATCTCTAGTGGAAGCTTTTTGTATTTAGCATAACATGCAATGATATCTTCCTCCATTGAACTTTTGAGAGGCATCGCGTCTTGAATCTCTGGTGGAAGCTTTTTGTATTTAGCATAACATGCAGAGATATCTTCCTCCATTGAACTTGGAGCTACCATAGGAGCTTGTTCTTCTGGTTGTAGGAAGGTGGGTCGAAGAGGTCTATTAGTGGACCCAATCACTATTCTCTGAGTGTTGTTGTCAACACTTTTGTTTTTGTTGTTGTTGTTATTAGCTTAGGAAGAACTTGACTCTCCATTGTGATTATTGGGAGTGTCCATATTTCTATTCATTTTTTGAAGAATTTGTGCCATCATTTCAATCATTAGATCAAATTTCTTTTTTGTTCAGTCTACTCTATCATCTTTAGTTTTTCTCTTATCTCTTTCAACCATGTATTCTCACTCTACTATATTCTCTTCAAATGAATCTTTTGCAAATGGACTTTTTGAGATCGGATATTATGCCTCTTTATTAACCGTGAAATGATATTGGGATCTTCTACTCTCCCTCTAATATAATATCTATTAGCTCTGTCACTAGGATGCATAGGAGCTAAAACTTTGCATCAAATGGGTTAGCTTCTCCCCAGGTTGGCAAGATCACCAACTTTGATACCATTGTATCGTCGCCACTAATTTTTTTGAAATTTTTACAATATAGAAGATGCCAAAGCAAGTCCTCACACTTTCTAATCAGCCAGCTCCTGATGTGGGCAAGGTGAGAGCATATTGTGTTCAGAAAACACTATATAGAAGAATACAATGCTAGGAAAGTAAAAACGTGGCATAGCCGACTAAAGCATACAGGCGACATAGTCGACTAGATCAACACCTCTTCAGTGGACAAGTATGCATATATGCTCAAGCCAAATTGGCTAATTACAGCTATAGATGTCATGCCCTTTTTTTCGAGCTTTGGATATGAATTAATATGCTGCAGTACTTATCATAAGTTGGAGTGAATTTATATATTGAGTAATACCATAGGTTGGGTGAAGTTATATACTGTAGTACTTATCATAAGTTGGAATGAATTTATATACTACAATACATATCCTAAGTTGGGTGAAGTTATATATTGCAATACATATCATATACTAGAGTAATTTTATATATTACAATACATTCCATAAATTAATAATTTAACTTAAGTTGCCAAAGTAACTTTATTTTATTTAAGCAACTTATGTTATATTATTAAAAAGTGTTTTTTTAAAGAGGACCTAAAGTGGCGTTATAAAGTGTCGCTAGGCATGGGGTACAAGTGATATTATTTTAAAAGGTCCTTAAGTCACTTTATTTTATTATTGGAGAGAAAAGGTGAAAATAGAAAATAGTATTTTATCTCCTCAAAAGTGCTTATAAAAGGAGGAGTTGTGCACTGAAGAAGGATTCGAGCTTATTATCATTTTCTGATTTTCTGAGAATGAATGAGAGTTTTTCTTCATTTGCCCTAGGACGAAAACCCTTTGGCAAGATGGTTTAGAGGACGAAAACCCTCTAGCCAATTGAGTAATTCCATCCAGGGATTATCGATGTGCTACAAGGTTTGGATTTGGGGATGAAAACCCTCATCTCTATTTTAGCAATTTCATATAGAGATTGTCAGAGTGTTGAATGTTCCAGTTCCATTGATGTTAGTAGTATTGGATTATTGCATGGTTTGGGTGTGTTTCCAGTTGATTTTGGCTTATGTTGAAGATTCCAATTTGAGTGTGAAGTTTTTTTTTCCCTAAAAATACAAAATAAACATTGTGTGCTCCAATTTATATTTGTTGGGCTGTTCAAGTCAACCTTCCAATTATACCATTCTATTTCTTATTTGTTCTTTTGAAAGAAGAGTTTGTGGCTATATGGTTTGAAATTCTAATCATATTGCCAGGTTGTAAATTATAAGGTGATTGATATTGAGGAGAGCTGATAGGCGTCATACCAAATTATGCATGTTGTGCCTTTTTAAAAGTGGTGTTGATTTAATTTCTTAGGTAGCCTCACCTTATGGTAAAAGTTGCGATTATTATTTGTTAATGTTTTTGGCATATTTGTCAATTACTATAGTGTTGTACACTTTAAAAATTCTGTTGTATCTACTTTCCAGCATCTTTGTATAGATTCCAAGGTTTGTGTGTGAATTTGGGAGTTGAATGACTAACATAAAGGAATCACAACTTTTTGGGAATGGTTTTATTTGCTTTTTGGGAGTGTTGTTCACCTCAAGGGGACAAACTCTGACAACCAAATCTACTGGTTTGAGTTTGTATCAGTTTTTTATCAACCTTATCCCTTAATTAGCTTTATTTTTTATCATCTTTTTATCAGTAGTGCTATAGTAGTCTACATTAGCAATATTCTAGAGCTATCATTTTTACATACAATTCTAGATTAATGGTTTTTAGTTGCACAACATTTTGATCTAACAGCGGAGTTGAATTAATTGCCCTTCATATTCTTAGTAGTCATGTTTATTTATTTAAATAATTTGAAGGAAGTTTGTTGCCGATAATCAAAAGTTTATCTTATGCAAATTCAGTTCTAATGCACATTGATTAGATTGTAAATCTAGATGTTTCAACCACTAGATAACATTTGTATTTCACAATTGTAAAAGGATTCTGGAAGTTTTATCGTTGGTCCCTTTTTTGCATCTGCATATCATTATCAACTCATTTTGGAATTGATAGGGTCCGCTTGTTATCAGCCAAATTTGGCTTGATCAAACTTGCTTTGTAATTTGCCAGTGGCTTTGTGCATATACACATACTTGTCTATTGAAGAGGTGTTGATCTAATCAGCTATGCCATCTATTTGCTGTTCCAGCATTGCATTCAGTTAGATAATATTTTTTTGAACACTGTATGCTCTCACCTTGCCCACATTGGGATCTGGGTGATCAGAAAGTGCAAGGACTTGCATTTGCATCATTTAAATATTGTAAAAATCCAAAAAAAATAGTTGGGGATATTATAATGGTATCAAAGTTTGTGATCTTGCCAACTTATTGGAAAGTCAACTCCTTATTGCAGATCTTCAGTTGCATGATAGAGTTTCAACAGTGTATGCCAATTTCAATAGTTGCATGTGTTGAGTTTACCATTTGTTTAGCAGTGACAAAAAAAAAAAAATTCCAGAGATTTGATATCCGCCTTCTTGTGAATCATGGCATTTGAATTGGAAAAAAAGGCTTTACAAAATAGGAAAGAAACTTGAACTTCAACATTAGTCGAAAGATGATTTACTCAATAGCTTAAAGGAAGTGGAAGAATGTTTATTTATTGTAGGTCAGTCAGATTCTAAGACTTTGTAAAGGGCAATGAATCCATCGATGACTGATTTGGTTAAGCCCAAGCTTATGAGACACCCTGATAAAGATGTGAAACTTGTAGTCACCATTTGCAATAGTAAAATCACAAGAATAATAGCTCCAAAGGTTTCATACAACAACAATATCATGAAGGAAATATTCTAGTTGATTGTGGAAATTTTTCAAGGTTTGGATGATATTTGAAGTCCTTTTGTTAAGAGAATAACAATTTTAGAAATTGTTGCAATAGTCAAATCTTGTGTGGTGATGCTTGACCTTGAATATGATGATCTAGTTCTCAAATGTTTCATTATTTCTTTGCTACTGTTAGAAAGTATCATGCAAAAAATGTTGTAACCGCTATGTAGACAATTATGTCTTTAGTTTTGAAAGAGAGTGAAGATATCTACTATCCACTCTTATCAGTTTAATTGGCTAATATGGGAAAGGATGAGTAGGAATTTCCATCTGTTCCACATGCTCTAGCTAAAAATGTTGTTAATCAATATGAGGAAAAATTGAAACCCTATTTGACAGTTGAGAGACTTACTTCAAGTTATCTTCAGAAAAAGAGCTTTGCTTTGGTGAAGGAGAAATATAATAGCAAAAATGAAATTAGAAGATACAACCTTTGCTTCTTATGCAAAGAATCTTGGGAACCAAGCCACAAATGTTGGAGCAAAGAAGAGGTGAAATTAGATGAAGAATCAGAGAAATTTGATTAAGATCCAGAAAAGAAGGTGATGGATATTCCTAAGCTACAAGTTGAAAAAGAAGATGGATTTTTTACTTTTATCAAATGTCAATTTCAACATATTGGTAATGAGAACAATGAATAAATTATGACAGTGGAGCATGAGGAAGAATACAAGTTAGCATAATTTTTTTTGAAGTTGTTAAAGAACTTGAATTTGAGAAGGAAGAACACTCAATACTCTTGTGAAGAAGAAATTGTCTTGAATCAAGAAGCACATGTGGTGGAGCTCTAAATGACTTTGTTGAAAGGTATGCACATGAGAAAAATGACTTAGTAGTTACTAATGATGGGTTTGAGCTTGCTGAAAATTTTAGATCAACAACTATTGATAAGTATTTAGATCAATCCAGTCAAGTTAATTCAGAAAATGAGTGGGAAATGCAAGAAACATATTAGAGTGACCTTTAGAAAGACTCTATTGAAAGGTATGTCTTATAAGAGAATGCTGATTTTTGCATTGAATCTAGCATAAGTTAGAAGGAACAATTGTTGGTAACAAAAGAGAATGAAGTACAAGTCTTAATAGAGTTGGATAGCACGAAAAGACTCATTGAAGGATTAGCACAAAATTTGAAGAGAGAATAGATTGAGCAAACTGATGGAGTAAGTGTTGCTAGGACTAAGCAAATTATCGTTATTGTGGATTTACAAACAATTAAGAATGCAATGGAAACAATGAAATCAAAATATCTGTACATGATTAAAGATAGAGATGTGGCCATCAAATTTGTAGATGAGGCCTTATCTACATTTAAGGAAATGAAGGTAAAGGTTGATGAGCTCACCTTCTAGCTTAAATCAACCAAGAACTCATTAGAAAGTATTCAAATGGGACTACTAGAGGCAAAATATTAGCTTGATGTTGCAAAATACTTCAAGGAGCAAGAGAATGAAGCAAGGGCTACGGAAATCAAGCAAGTAATTGATGAGGTTGATAGGCTTCAAGAAGATTTTGATTTAGAATAGTTTTTCAGGAAAACCAGAAGTTGGAAGTATAGAGTTGGGTCAACGGGAAGATTGGTCTAAATAAGAGAATGGAACTGACTTTCAATCTTTTGATAACCTAACTTTTGAAATGGATGTAGAGTCATCTTTTGATATCCCGCTTTTTAAGATGGATGCTGAGACATTTCCTGGTTCAAGTTCTACAACTTGTGATAATATCACAATGGCATAGCAAAAGCTGACTATATCACAAGAAGGATCGAGGATTGGGGAATTACAAATTCTCAATATTGATAGGGACCCAAGTAAAATTTTCTAACATGAGAAAAGTGTTTCACCAAATACTAAACTTGGTTTTTAGCTTGCTGAAATTTCCAGATTAGCAACTAATGGTGAGCCATTTGATTATCTTCATGATTATAGCCTATGGTATGAAAGCATTGATGATAGCAGAGGAATATGGCAAGGCTTTTGTCAATATGAAAAGTATCATGAGATTAGAGAGAAGAAAAAGAATACAACTTGTAGCAAATGAAACTTATATCCTTTTGTTCAAGGTTTTCACATAAGAATATGGGACCCAGGTGTTTCATTGAAACATTTTTTTCAAGAACAAAGGGCTATCCTCTATTCAAGATTAGCGGTTTCCTAGATAGAACAATAGTAGTTTTATCTTCTTGCATTGATTTTGATTCAACTTTATCTCTAACATTGACATATGTAATGAGCTAGATCTAGATGGAATTGATAACACATTTTTGAGAAGATTGCTTGACAACATTAAGGAGGATAGAAGAATTACGACTTCTTGTATTAGAGTGGTGCAGTGAAAGCATGCTAAAGTGTTCTTGTGATTGATTTGGGATCCTGGAATTTGCAGAGTGATTCAGTTGGAAAGGGGTTGGAGAATTGAATTAGCGCTTGAAGACAAGCAATCTTTGGAAGGGTGGACTGTCATGTCCCCTTTCTTGAGCTTTGGGTATGAATTTATATACTGTAGTGCTTATTATAAGTTGGAGTGAATTTCTATACTACAGTACATGTCGTAAGTTGGGTGAAGTTATGTATTGCAATACTTATCATAAGTTGGAGTGAATTTATATACTACAATACATACCATAAGTTGGGTGAAGTTGGAGTGAATTTATATACTACATACATATCATAAGTTGGGTGAAGTTATATACTACAAATTACATATTATATGCTAGAGTAATTTTATATATTGCAGTACATTCTATAAATTAATAATTTAACTTAAGTTGCCAAAAGTAACTTTATTTTATTTAAGCAACTTATGTTATATTATTAAAAGTGTTTTTTTAAAGAGGACTTAACGTCATGTTATAAAGTCACTAGGCATGGAGTACAAAGTGATATCATTTTAAAAGGTCTATAAGTCACTTTATTTTATTATTGGAGGGAAAAGGTGAAAATAGAAAATAATAATTTTTCTTCTCAAAAGTGCTTATAAAAGGAGTTATGCATAGAGTTCAACTTATTATCAATTTCTGATTTCATGAGAATGAATGAGAATTCTTTGTTTTCTCTAGGACGAAAACCCCTTAGAAAGATGGTTTCAAGGACAAAAACCCTCCTAGCCAATTGGGTAATTCCATCCAGAAATTACTGGTGTGTTGTAAGGTTTGGATTTGGGGATGAAAACCCTCACTTCTGTTTAAGCAATTTCATACAAAGATTGCCAGAGTGTTGTTTCAGTTCCATTGGTGTTAGTATTTGTTGTTTGGGTGTATTTCCTATTAATTTTGGCTAATGTTGAAGATTCCAGATTGAGTGTGAAGTTTATTATCTTCCTAAAAATACAAAATAAACATTGTGTTCTCTAGTTTATATTTGTTGGGCCGTTCAAGTCAACCTTCCAATTGTACCATTCTATTTCTTGTTTGCTATTTTGAAAGAAGGGTTTGTGGTTGTATGGTTTGAAATTCTAATCATATTCATCAAGACTAGGTCGTACATTATAAGGTGATTGATATTGAGGAGAGCTAATAGGCGTTGTACCAAATTATGCTTGTTGTACCTTTTAAAAAGGAGTGCTGATTTAATTTCTTAAGCAGTCATACCTTATGGTATATGCTGCGATTATTATTTGCTAAAGTTTTTGGCAGATTTGTTAATTAATAAAGTGTCATACACTTTAAAAATTTTGTTGTATCTACTTTCCAGCAACTCTATACATCTTGTAAGGTTTGTGTGTGAATTTGGGAGTTGAATGATTAACATAAATGAAGCACAACTTTTTGGGAAGGGTTTTATAGCTTTTTGGGATCTTGTTCATCTCAAGGGGACAAACTCTGACATTTAAATCTGTTGGTCTCAGTTTGTATCATTTTTTTATCAGCTTTATGCCTTAATCAACATTATGTTTTTTTATCAGCTTTTTATCAGTAGTGCTATAGTAGTCTATAGTAGCAATATTCCAGAGGTATCATTTTTGTATACCTAGTTCCAGATTAACAGTTTTTAGTTGTACAATATTTTGAGCTAATAGTGGAGTTCAATTAATTGCTCTTCATATTCTTAGTAGTCATGTTTTCTGATTTAAATAATTTGAAGGAAGATTGTTGCTAATTATCAAAAGTGTAGTGCCTAAAATATTCAATCATGGACACAACACAAAACAACCATAACTTACAACAAGTGTTAAACCATCATACAAACAACTAGTAGCAATGCATATAACTAAATATAACACAACAACAAGTTTCATAAAGTTGATGCAAAAGTTTAAAATTTGATTTGCATTAATTTGACTAGAATAGAAAATTAGTTACTTTGCTAGAATAAAAGACCTTAAAGTCCATACAAATAGAAACTTAGTTTCTAGGATAATGAATATTATTCAAATAGACCTAACAATACTCAAACCTGAAAAATTAATTAGGAGATGAAGTTATGTAGAATAAACCTTAGTAATTTCCTAGTAACATAAGATATACAACTCTCTAGTTCATATTGAGAATACAGAAAAGCAATATATATCCAAATGATTTAGTATGGAAAAAACTTATCCTGAAAGAACAACTCAAGCATATGGAAAAATAATTACTTAATCTAGATAAGTATGGTGGGATAGGGACAACATATTTTTACATTTTAAAATACAACAATAGAAAGATTAACTATTACTTTAAGCCTTTCATTTTACCTTACTTTATTTCAAAGCTTACTCTCTTTGCTCCAGTTAACTGTGCCCTTGAAAGATAGTTATTTCTGCAAAACTAGATAAAAAAATTAGTTTTTGAGGTAATTAAAATAATCATGATGTAAGTAACATATAATACGATTAAATTCTAGAAGTAAGATATAGAAGACAGGGACCTAAGGTCTAGAACTGCGCCTCGGGGGCTCATATAATATGGTCATGCCTATGTAACACGATTAGAGGCTTCATAGTTCATCTACTAGGACTTTCAACTTGATTAGGTTGACAAAACTTTATATGTTCATGAGTTCCAAAATAGAACCATAACAAGAAAATAGGCTCACTTTTCTGAGCAAAAAGGATACATCAACAGATGGAAAAAGTCCCTAATCACAAGATGATCAAATTAAAGATACGCAAGATAACAATTCATCACTAATGTTGCCAAAAAACGGTTACCTTCTTAGGTGATGATGAATCCAAATTATTAGAGGAGGTGAAGAAAATTTTCAATATGACTTATTAGACAACTGCACAGGGTTAGACACAAGCATGTATGAGATGAGATAGTTTTTGATTTGCTACTTACATAAGACTGTGATGCCCAATGACATGCCCACATAATCTCAAAAATCGTAAAAAGACTCTAATCAAGAGCATGGTTCACTTATCTCTTTTATTCAATACTAGGTTTTCTTAAACATAATATTCATTATACTAATTTCTATAATAAGATGCAATATATTTTCAACTCAAAGAGCAATCGAGCATAGTATAAGAAAAATTAATGTTGCGCTAAATTCTTGGTTGATGTAGTTGTTTTCTGCAATAATCAAGTTACAAAAGAAGTAATCATTACAATACCCTAGTTCACACTAGTTAAGCATGTGCAAAATTAGATATAATGGTTTAGAGGGAATCTTGAGCAGCACAAAAATTAGACATAATAGGCTATTTTGCATAATTGGCTACAGTAAGTCCTATGTGTCAGCTTAGAGTGGATCTCGAGTTAAGAAGTACACTTAACACAGCTATATGTATTATGCATAAATGGATATCATTATGCAAACTTCATAGGTCTAAATGTTATCAATATAATGTAAACTTACAACCATTATATCATTATGCAAACTTCATAGGTCTGAAGTTACTTCTATATCCAGATGATCTCATATTAATTGCTAAAAGAACTCATAGCTTGAGAGAACACTTGAGAGCATTGGAAACCTTTTGTCAAGAAGTTGGGATGCAAGTGAACACTAACAAAACCAAAGTGATGATCTTCTTATTGCGGAGGAAAAAGAAGCATTTTAGCTTTCTTTTTTAAGGCAGCCCACTAGAAATAGTGGATGAGTATAAATACATCGGGCTTGATTTCCACAACGAGCTTAGTTGGAAACATGCATAGCAAAAAGAATTTAGGGGGGCTGGAAAGCACTTTATTCCCTCTAGAATAGATGTAGGAATGTGGAATTATGAGGTTGGAAAACCAAGAGAACTCTTTTTGGTTTGCTTGTTATCCCTGTGATCCTTTATGGTTGTGAAATTTGGGGCAAGAGTATGTCTGATCAGAAATGGAAGCAGATTAAGAGGATCCAGAAGCATCTCATCATAAGCAGTCTTAAAATTAAGACTACTATCCCATATGAGATTTTATTGGCAGAAATGGGTACGTTCCCTTTGGAGGCATTAGCGATGGTTCGTCCATTAAGTTATCTAATGAAGACTCAAAATATGGAAAGCCACTGTCAGCCTAAGCTAATTATGGAGGAAGAGATAAATAGAAGAAAGAAGACATGGAGGAAGCAAAATGACAAGTGGTAAAAGAAATGGGACATTAATATGCAGGAGTGCCCACATGCTAACGAGGAAATAAAAAAAGTGTTATAGAAAAAATTAGGCACAACATGTGGACTAAACAAAAGGGATGAAAAAAAGATTACTATATCAAAGAGTTCAACCCCACATGGGATCATGATGAAAAAGCCTACATAGGGACAGATATTAAGTGGAAAGCAAAAATGTTGATTGCTCAAATAAGGACTAGCTCACATCATCTTAGATGTGAAACGAGCATATGGTTGATTTCCAAAGAGGAGTGGGAAAATAGAATATGCCTTTTTTGAAATAAAGGTGTGTTGGAGATTGTACGTTCAAAATCGTGACTCCGGTTGCCTGGGGCTGTCGGGTCAGATTTCGGCATGCACACGGACCCTTCCCTCCTTGCCACGAGGTGATCTTCCACATCACTCTCGCTCTCGTGGAAGTAGCTAGTCGAGAGGAGGCGAGACACGGCGGGGGTCTGGCTCGTTGGAGAGTTGGACTTCGTGGAGAGGGGTCGGCAAGTCCTGTGGCCTTTGTTGTTGTGTGCTAAGTTGAATGTTTCGTTCGATTGTAGTTGTAGTTGAGATAATCATATGACCTGAAGGGTCACTAGTTTCTCTCCTCCTATTGGGGTTTCATCTATTCCACCTCTGTGTGGGTAAGCGGTTTCGTTCATTTATGTCCTCTTGTCTCTCTATGCGTTGAATGAGTTCTCATTGTATTTGGAGTTGTCTAGTTTCTTCTAACAATAAGAGGACAAATGGGTCTCCTTGTGGTAGAACAAATGTTTCTTGTTGTGGCCGTGGATGGATCTCCTTGATCTCATCACGGATAGCCCTCACCCACTCTCCTCTCACTCCTAGGCACATTCGTGAGCCAAGATAGAGGTAAATGTATGATGACCAACCTTAACTAGACTTAGGGTGTTGACCTAGGGTTTGACTTGTATTTTACCTTGTGATGTGATCAAGGGTTTGATTGAATCATTTAACCGTGGTTACCTCGTGATGGTATTGAGGGTTTGCAATTTTATCTTTTCTAGGGTTTCTATATGCATGCACAGCTAAATGATATGCAAACATTTTTTGTACTTTTTTAGTATTTTGGAAATGAAAAGTGCTCTTTAATCTAGGAAAGGGAAATATGAATGCAAGCTACTATGACTTTTCCTAATACAAAACTTAATCTATGTTTTTGGGTTTTCGATTGTTTTTAGGTAAAAAAAACAAGAACAATTGAGTTTCAACTTTCAGCAATAGACATTGAGAAAATAGTATACCAAAGAAGTAAGGACTACCTATCCAAATACAGGAGGTGAATTGATTGCCATTCTGCTCCATTAAGAGAATCCCCAAATTGACAAAACTTATTTTCGCTATGAGGTGTGCTGGAGAGACCTGAAAATTATTCGATAGTAAGCAATGTATAAAAGTAAAAGATTGATATTTTACAATTTCTTCCCACTCTCCAAGAAAAGCAAACCCCTTCCAAAACAAGACTTCCAAATTTATTGTCTTTACCTCTCCTAAAATTTGACACAACCTGTGAAATACCCCAAGTGTCTCCATTTTGGAGACTTCATGAAAAGAGGGGCATCCATGTGTCATCATCCATGGTGAGTCATGGGGTCCCAACTATCAACTAGAGGATGGGATGGGGTGGTGACACCTCACCCATCCTCTCCCAAAATATTAAATTTTCGTCACTATTGAAAAATGCAATTTTAAGATAATAAAATTTTTGCTTCAAAAAATAATTATTATATTCCAAAATGTCCCTAACTATTAACCTTATAGCCTAAGACTTTAAAATTGCAAATTTAAAAAGAAAATACTCTTTTTAAGCCACTTTTAGAAACCATAGGAAAATAAAATAATTAAAATAACATTTAAGTGACCATCCCTATAACATAAGACTCATTAAACACAGAAACTATACAACGTAAATTTTCACATGCCAAATCATGAAAGGATGTATACTAGTATTTGAATGAAATAAATCATTGTTTATATCTATCAACTAAGGTATCACCAATTGCATTCATCAATGTAACATCACTATGTTAACATAATATAAGGTTAAGAAAGGTTTAATATGTAAATACACATCTTAATAACCACTAAATGGATATCGTATGTGTATGAAAAGAATGTGCATCATAAAGCAAATCATCAAGGAACAAGGAGTCATTAGCTACATCATGAGAAGATAAAGAACTATCACTATGAGCTCATCACTGAATATATCAATATACCAAGAGCCACAAGAAAGGGAATATCGACTAGAAAGTGTATGCGAAGGTGAGGTAGGTATATTTGCATCACTAGGATCCTCAAGGAAACATGAAGCAAGAGAGGCACAAATAGAAAAATCCATAAGTGAACAAGGAAATCCACCATGAGATGTATGAAGTATATGCTCACTAGGTATATTATTATCACATGATAGAAGATCCCTAGATGTGTTATAAGGAGTGGGTTAGGTGGCCTTACAAAAAAATTATCTTATGCAAATTCAGTTCTAATGCACATTGATTAGATTGTAAATTTGGATGGTTCAACCATCAGATAGCATTTGCATTTCATAATTGTAAAAGGGTTCCCGAAGTTTTACCGTTGGTCCCTTATTTGCATCTGATGCATATCATTATCAAACCATTTTGGAATTGATAGGGTCCTCTTGTTATTGGATAAATTTGGCTTGATCGGACCTGCTTTGTAATTTGCTAGTGGCTTTGTGCATACACGCATACTTGTCTACCAAGGAGGTGTTGATCTGGTCGGCTATGCCGCCTATTTATTGTTCCAACATTGCATTCAATTAGATAGTGTTTTCCTGAACATTGTATGTTCTCACCTTGCCCACATTGGGATCTAGGTGATCAGAAAGTACGACGACTTGCATTCACCTAATTTAAATATTGTAAAAATCTAATAAAATTAGTTGAGGATATTACAATAGATTGGGTCAGTGCCAAAATGGTAGACTACAAGCTGATTTGGATCAATGCCAAAATGGCGGATAATGAATGCAAATGTTAGTAGCTACGGTATCCAAATGTTGATTACAATGCAAGTACAAGAAAATAAATGAATCTGGTAGATAATTCTTCTAGATTATTACAATGCCCAACGACTATATCTGGTGGTAAACCATCTGGATCATTACAATGAATTTCTGTATATGTTGTAGCTACATTAACCTTTTGAAAGTAATCAATATCAATTCAAATAATGGCCACAGAGACCAATTTGTTCATTCCCCAATTAAATAATTAGCTTAGTACCCATGAACAATAGATATTAAAGGGAATTTCTGAAGTATATACTTGAAAGTTGTAGTCCCAGAGATTAATTAATGATTTTTGCAGCCATCTCACTATTGTATGGCAAAGGGACAACCCCAAATGAGCTGCTACAGGTCTCAATGTAAGAAATACCACCTTCAATAGTGGTGGCCAAATCTGAAGTGAGATGCAGGTAAAAAAAACACACTAAACAACCCCTAAAAAGCAACGACTCAGATTATCCACATAGTATGATCTCGATTATGCAGCAGTACGACTCTTTTATGGGATGGTACGACCATACAATGATAGAAATAATGGTTTTCTAACAGTTGCACCTCCTTGCACACTCTAAACACCTTTCTTTGAGGTAGTACAACCCACTAAATGGAGGTTAAATCTGTCCTTGAAACTGTACAGCCAAGTGCAACTTCTGAATAGAATGACTTGCTAGAAAATGAGCTCCTTCACAAGAAATGTTAAGATTTGCAAAGAAAATGATATTTGATAAAAAATTGCAGGCAAATGTGATAGTTATCAATAGCAAATCAGGAAACTCACACCCAAACCACAAAAGAAATGCACAACATGAGAATCTAGAGCAACACACATTTTTTTGTATTTTATGGATATATTGAACACACCACACCAATAAAATGGAAATCGTCACACCAAAAACACCAACTGAAATTACATTGCAATCAGCTCACTAGAAATCCCTGCAATGGAATTTCTCACTAGGAACGGAGGCTTTTCGTCCTCAATCCCATATGCAGTGTTTTCCTCCTTAGGAAAGCCTTTAGGGTTTTCGTCCTTTAGGCAAAAAGTTGGGCACAAAGCTTAAGTTCAAATAAGTTTGAAAAAGGTGGAATCCTTTCAAATGAGTTCTCATCCTTCTTTTAAAGGCACATGAGGGAAATAAAATAATAATATTTACTTTTTGTCCTAACTGAACTTAATTTTTAATTACCTTTTGTAAATTTCCACCCAACTAGAAAGAATTAACTTAACATTATAAAAGGCTTTATTTGTCCCATTTAGGTAGCCTAAATAATAATAATAAAGTGGCCTTTTTATAATGCTAAGATAAATAATATTAAGATTGACTTTAATTATTATTTTAATTTATTTCCCGTTCCCACATTAAACTATAGAAAATACCAAAATGAACTAATTAACTTATTTCAACAAAGACTACTAACTAAAGCAATGCTAGATTGTGTGTCAATATTGTTGTTGACAAAGTGCTCCCTTCGTCTATCACTCTTTCTTCAAGACTGAGTGATTGGGTGCAGCAAGTTGTTTATGAGGAGTCTCACGTGATGTGTTTAAACTATCACATGTTTGGGCATATTTCAGCTAGTTATGGAGCTTCTGAGCAGCAGGTTAAAGACATTGTCAAACCACATACAAGGGTCTGGAGTGCTCCTTCGACTGCGGAGAGGACGAGAAGACATGATCATTGTTCACAAGAGCGTGGAAAAGAGGAGTCCATTGATGTTGAGACCTCCTCCAAAAGATAACGCACTAGCCTTCCTTTGCATGAGATTGGTGGGTGTCCTTCAAAAACTTTCTGTGCTGCCCATTCAGTTGGAACGAGGAAAGATTTAAGATCTGAAACTAAACAGAGGTCTATAATGTAGTTTGGATTCAAACCACCTTGAGTGATGGTCATGTTCTTTTGTGGTGGTTTGTCCCATTGCTTTGCTCACCCCCTGCATGGGGTGCTATTGTTAATCTTTGGGCTTGTTTATTGGTGTTCCTTGGTTGTGTTGGGCTTGTGCCTTCTATTCTTGTTGGTTCTTTGTTGTTTGACTGTTTGTGCAAGGGTTTGGGCCCTTTAAAAAACCCATCGGTTTTGAGCTCCGATTAAAAGCATTTACCCATAAATCAAAACTAAAGCAATGTAGAAAACATGAAAACACTAAAAATGGTGCTCTCCAAGGTTTGTGGACTCCTCCAAGAATCTTGGAATGCTCCAAACATCTTGGAATTGACTTGGAAAAAGGGGACATGACATTCTGCTAATATAACCCTTGACATTGAGGTCTAACAAGTTTAGTATCAGTATGATTATTACAATCTTATACGCCCGCAGGCAACATTCTAATTATAATGCTTGAGAGCCCCTAATTTCTACTGCTTGGATCTTTCTCTTCTTTACTTTGCTTGTTTTGAAGAATTTTTTATCCTATTTATATGGATCCCTTTAGAGGATAAGATATTTCCAACCAAAGGGCCATGATCGTTCATTTAGAGCTCTTCCTAGGATTGATTCAAATCATTCAAGTCAATGCAATATTCAAATTTTGGCATGAAACCCATAAGGGCCTGTAGTGCATTATAGCCTACCAGTAAAGGGGACCCATAGGGGGGATGTTATGTGTAGTAAGATCTAGTCTCTAAAACTCAATGTGGTTCAATCCATAAACATCCTTGGGACCAATTAAGCTTGATAATCAGTGACTACCACAAATATGAAACTTCTGTCGCATTACGAGATCTTGATCTTAGATTCTGGGATGCTAATTGGGCAAGAAATGCCCTTGTGGTGGGAACTATATTCTATGCTGAGAATCTACAATTAGAAAACAATTGGAAAAACAAGACCTGCAGAACAAAATAAAACATAAAATAAAAATATTTTTTGGGCACAAGATTGCTTGACCCCTGAGATGCTCCTACATCAAACACACCAAGTAACATAATTTTGAGCATAGTGCTCAAAATTAAGGATGTGAAGAAGGTTGTGGTGGCCACCCCAACTAGCCCACGTCATCTTAGGTCCTTTATCCCACCACCGGACCAAATATTCTTTATATTCCTTCTTTTGGATTTTTCTATGTAATCTCTCACTCAGAGTTTGCTCTATCTCATCTCTAGGCCTCTTTAGGACATGATGCCTCCAATCTGGTTCTTACGGTGAGGATATATCCATCTCTACACCTTCAACTTCATGATACTTGCTGGTTCCCAAAATAACTACAACTCAAAACTCTAAAACATTCCTAAATCACCTAGGCTAGGGATTGTCGTCAGTGTGATAGGAAGAGGTTTATCAACAAGTTAGGGGCGATTTTGGCCAACTACAAGAGTGGGTAGACTCCTCTGCTCTTTGAGCTTAGCTTAAACTCTGGAGGGATGTTCCAAGGGGTATTATACCTAAGTAGGTGTTAAAATCAAACCAGATGAACAACTAAAATATTAACAACCAAACCCAAATTGCTTTCTTAACCCCAAATCTGTCACTGAACTAAGAAAAGCTAGTTGTTGTAAGACCCCGATATAGCTGATAATGGAAATCTTACACGAAGAGGATGCATAAAGACTACTTCTACTTCTAAAGATAGAATGTATTGTTTTGTTTTGAAGATAGGTGATCTAAGGCTACTCAGACTAGTGCCTATCCATTGGGCTGCAGAGTCTAATATTAAATAGAGGAAAACAACCACACAGAAGTGTATAACTGCCTATTTGATAAATCAAATGCAAGGAAATCAATAGAAAAATATTGAGAATACTTAACAATCCAATGCTATACCATATCCTTCCCTATGCAATACTGAAATGACCATTTACAAAGCTTAGAAATGGATTAAGAACTGTCACATTCATCAAATCAGAGCTTACATTCATACCACTAAATGTGGCAAAAGCAAACTATAATTGCGACTATGGTTTGCTAAGAAAGACACCTATAGCAATGAGAAAAACAATAATCCGATACAATGATTTGCAAATTACATTACTTACACTTCAAGACTGATTTCATGTAAAAAAAAGACTGCAAAATATCCTTTCTTGATCTGCCTCCTAGAGTTCACAACCCTGGTGAGAAATTGCACAAACGACCAACCTGTTGTGACCTAATCACACATCGCCCCATTGCAAATGGGGACCCCCTTTTTTTGAGCTCTGATGCCTTGCATTTAGTTTTAGATGATGTCTTAGGTTCGTTTCCTCTGCTAATCCAACAATAAGTCTCTCTCCTAGAAGGTTTTGCTTTATAACTGGAGGTCTCACCTAGAACATGAACTTGCAATAATGAAGAGTCTTGATCAAATTCCATCCAAATAATGAACACTGAGACCAATCCTGATGCATGTTTGAGACCCTGAAAATGACTAAGTCTGGTATCCTGATATTCTAAAAATCCTAAAAAATTGACTAAGTCTAAAATCTGGTGGATCCTCCAAATTCTAGATTTTGCATGTTAAATCCGGTGGATTCGAGACCTATCTCAAACATCCTGAAAGGTATATTGAAAAATATTTAAAGTATAAATATATTCTTCAATTTACCTTGCCCTGAGGAATACTGAAAAATGGCTAAGTACTGAAGGGAGCGCAAAATTCCTATCCAGTGCGCCAAAACATGAAGAGAGTGCAAAATCTTGGTCTAATGCGCCACTTTCTACTGGAGCACAAAACATCGAACCAATGCACCTCAATTGGAGCGCCATTTTGAAGAAGGTTGAAGTGAAGTTTTTAACGTCATTTGAAGAGGAAACAAGATCCCTATCCAATGCGCTTCAACCAATGCGCAAATTTGGATGAGTTTTTTGAATTTTTTGACGAGTTTTAAGATGAGCACAAAATTCAGATCTGATGCGCCATTTGCAAAGAAGTGAAGTTAAACTTTTAAGAGCATTCAAGGGGAAAGTGAAATCTTCAACCAATGCGACCACCTTATGAAGACAAGTAAAATGATGATCTTGCAATGAGAAACCAAAATTCAGATCTGTTGCACCTTAACTAGAGCGCCACTCATGAAGGAGATTGAATTAAATGTTGTGAAGTTTTTTTAAGAGAAATCAAAAGTCTCAACCGCTGCGCCAATATTGAAAAGAAAAGCAAAGTCTTGAATGTCATTTCCAGAGGATTCAAAATCCTTATCTATTGCGCCCTATCCCATGCGTCAATTTGCATGAATTCTAATGAAGTTTAGACAAGAACAAAGAGATCCAAACCCCCATTTAAAGCGCTTGATTCAATGTGTCACCTTAGTGAATGTTAAAGGGAGATTGAAATTGCCATCTGCTGCGCCAAGGTGGAGAAGGTTGTCTTGGGTCTCAACATGCAACTTTTATCAAGCTTTAAGGAGAGATTGAAGTTCTGATTTGATGCGCCTTGGATGGAATGTTTATCTAGTGCATCTTTAAGACAAAGTGGTAAGCCTAGGCACCATTTCAAAATGATACAGTTTCAAGTGATTGATCAACCAAAGACCAAAATGTGCATCTGCTACCCCTATATGAGGAAGAGACCAAACTTGCCAACCAATGCGCCACCTATGGAGGGAGTTAAGTTTAAGTTTTGACATCATTTTGATCAGGATCCAAAACTCTCAACCAATGCGCCATAACTGATGCGCCTTTTTCAAAGAGGAGATCCAATGATGATTTTTCAACGGAGCATCCAAATTCTGATCTAATGCGACCAAGATGAAGGGGGTGAAGATTGCAAAATTTAGAGCGTTTTCCAAAGGATTCAAAATCCTCATCTACTACGTCATATCTGCTGTGCCCTTACTAAGGATTGAAACGGTGGTTTGAAATGAAGATTCCAATAGAGGGCACAGAAACCTCAAGTAATGCGCTGCCTTGGAATGTTAGAATGGGATTGAAGTCAAGTTTTATAAGCATGCCAAGCAAGGATTGAAACCTCCATTTAATGCGCCTTCCTCATTGAGTGAAAATGATGATTCAAAACAACTTTCAAGGAGATTAAAATCATGATCTGTTGTGCCTGATCTAATGCGCCCTCATCAAAAGAGTAGAAATAGTGATTTGAAGTGAAATTTCAAGCGAAGGATGAGTTCCTCATCCAATGCACCACTCCCATATGAGGTTGGATTTGAGTTTTCAAGAACTCTTTCACATGAACAACCGAACATCAATCCAATGTGTTAGTTAGAGGGAGTTTGATTGCAAGTAACCTGAGTTCATTTCAAGAGGATCTGAAATTTCCATCTAGTGCACCTACACCAAGAAGGCCGATTGTAGTTGGCAAAAGTGAAACTCTTGTGCAAACAACTAAATCATGATCCAATGCGCCTAAGGGTGGGAGTTTTTTGAAGGTTTTAATAATGATTTGAAGCATTAAGATACTTAGAAATTGATTCATGATATGCGCTTTGGCTTGGAAACATGCTTAGGGTGTAGAAAATGTTTAATAATGGTTATTTTGTGTTGTAAAGGCAAGTGATTGATATTGCTTCTTTGTTTGTTTTGTAGGAACAAAGAGCTCGGATTGAGCTAAGAAGTCACCTAAGGAGTAACATCCAGAGTCACCTTCATTCAAGGAAGTCAACAAGTTGCCATGTTAGAGAATGCATTATATAGCTGTTCTAAGAGGACACTCCAAGTCTAGCAATGTCGACACTCTTCCTCAATGACATCATGTTAAGTCCAACATACTGACACTCTCCATCTTCATCCTCATCAACAACATCATGTTAAGATCATCAAGTTAGAACACTTCATCATCAAACATTCCAAGGCATTCATCCATTCAACTTCAAGTCTAAGAGAGATCTCCTACTTCAAATCATGAAGGAAGCATTCATCATCATCTACTCTCTACTACTCTCTATCAAGGATCATCCAAAGAAGATCAACCTACTTACAAGAGAAGAGAAGAATAAGAAAGTCATGCAAATGAGTAACAAATATCATACACATCCAGTTTACAAGAAGATGAACAAGGCAAGATCAATAAAGTATTCCCAAACATACAAGTTCAAAGCAATCACATTGAAGACACCACATAAGATGATGCAGTTTGGGAATATGCTAAGGTGGCACCTACGTGGCAGACACTCATCATCAAGCCAATCACAGTTCGCCACATCATTCAACAAGCAAGAAGCCAAAGAGGACGTCCATGTCGAAGATGCTCCAAAGATTCCATCTTATCTTATCTTCTTGGAAAATGTGCCTTCATTGCCTCTCTCATGTACTAAAAATAGC
Organism: Cunninghamia lanceolata; assembly: GCA_027924645.1. Classification (NCBI taxonomy): domain Eukaryota; kingdom Viridiplantae; phylum Streptophyta; class Pinopsida; order Cupressales; family Cupressaceae; genus Cunninghamia; species Cunninghamia lanceolata. Next base: position 8,249,671 of record BSBN01001256.1, on the reverse strand, counting down.
AAGTTGTTGTAACTACCTACTGAGGTGGCATGATCTAAGCCCTTGGCTACATGAAATGATCCTAGCCATTCATTGTAACTCTGGACCTCTATATAAAGGCCTTGTTGCCTCCTTTGTAAAGGGGGTAGTGTAGTTGATATAGATCATTAGACAAGTAGGAGTAGAGTAGAAAGAGACTCTCGAAATTCTCGGAGAGTACTTGAAGTTGTTGTAAATATTTCTCAAGATTAATGCAAAGGACATTGGAGTTCGCTTGGTGTTTAAGTGTTGTCTTGTGGAATGACATGGTTTCTTGTATCTTGATGAAGTGGAGAGATGTTTCAAAGTAGATTAGAAGTAGATTAGCAGCTCATTGATGTAATGCATTTGGATATTTGATCAACTCCTAGCTCATGCTTTTAACATTCATCGCTAGTGAAGTGTTGTGTAAAGCTAGTCTAAGCTTTATTATAATTTGCTTAAGTTCGATTGTGGATGCTTATTTGAGCTGTGCCATTTTATGGGTGCTTGTATAAGTTTTCATGATTTGAAAACCTTTCGCTATCCTTAGGAGATTGCACCATAGGCATCCTTGGCGAAGTGGAGTTAGGTTAATTCAGGAGTTTGTCTATTCATGCATCATCATTGCTTCATTGACCTTAGATTAGCTCCCTAAACCCTATCTTTTTTCCCTTTTTTATCATTAATGCATTGTACATACTTCATCCACACTTAAGGGAGAAATAAACTGAATGAAAGAAGAAGTCAGTGTAAGTCCCTTTGTGATTATCAGCAAGATCACATGTAATCACTGAGTTCATCCACTATGAATTATAAGAAAAAGGAACCTTGGAGTTGTCTCGATTGATGACTTTGTTTAGCATTCGAGAGGCTTTATTCAAGAGAGAGTTGGATACTTAGTGTTTTACTCTATTGTTGACTTGTCTAAAAACAATCATCAACACAACCCTTTCTACCTCTGAACATGATGCATATATAGCATTTTCAACTCATTCCATTCTCCCAGGCGCTGCACCTTGTCAAGGACTACACCCACACTGTATTAATTTCATTCCCTCTGTGATGACAGAAAATCTGCATGTTGGAAATATTGCCCATGCTCAATTAATTTTGAAAATGACAGAGGTAGATTGCTTGCACTCTTCCTATACCCTGAGCAATAAAGAGGGAAGGTTCTAATCCTCTCCTTCCTACCTGCAACATTTGACTTAGTTGATTTGTCCTTTGTGCATTGAAAAATTTCATTGTGCCAACTACCTGCACAACACTATTCTGCAGGCTTATTAAAATCTAGGTACAAATTAGTGTGTATATCCTCGCAATCATGGCATACATTTAGGGAATTATCTATTTCAAACATTTACAACACTCCTAGTGTGTTGTCCCAATTTTCGGTTTTACACCATCTGGCTCTGACTATACCATTCTACGTGTTGGGCGCCCTTCATCAGCCACTTGCCATTTTTGCAAACTTCTTAATTTCCATCATATTGGCAACCTTTCCCAGTTTAAACCTTTCTGTTCGCCACTACCTTTCTTCACCATCCATAGCATTATTTTGCCTTATCGGCAAATCTACGTTTTCACAAACTGGTCTTACTTGGCCTCTTTTATTTGCTTTGTCCTGTTCTTCTATATCGGCAATTTTCAATTTTTATAAACTTGGCGTTGTCTTTACCTTTGTCGGCAATTTCCTCTTGTGCCGAACCATCCTCCTTTCCTTCTGATTTGCTTTGTCAGTGAACTTGAGCGGTTCACAACCAGATCCTTCCCCTTATCGGCAATTTTTTATTTTGTCAAACTATCTCCCTTTGCCGTCTACCGGCAATTTTGCCTTATGGCGAACTATCTTTTCAGAACCATTTCTTCCTCCTTATCGACAACTTTTATCTTTGCCAAACCATCGCCTTTTGCCTTTGTATTGCCTTCATCTATTTGCCTTATCGACAGATCTCAAAATTTTAGAACTTAGTCTGAGCGCCTCGCTTCTTCTCTTTCCCTATCGCCTTATCAGCGAATCTCAAAATATTCTAACTTTTTGGAAAGTTAGGCCCTCTGCTGGTTTTGCTGACAAAACTATCTTTTCTCTTTTCCTTAGTCAATTTCCGGCTTTCCCTTCTTCATATCTACCTCATCGGCAAATGTCAACTTTTCCGAACCTTAGCCTGAGCAAGCCTTTTCCTCCTTTTACCTGCCTTAGAAATTTTTTCCTTATATCGGCAAACTTGCTCTTTTTCGAACCAAGGGCCTTAGCGTCATTTCTTCATTATTGACAAAAATGCCATTTTTTGAAACCAAGGGCCTTGTTGCCTTTTATCGGCAAAATGGAACTTTCCAGAACCTTTTTGCCTTAGTCTTTTTTTTTCCTCTGTCGGCGAAAGCTCCTCATCGCGAACTAGGCCACTTCTCTTTTTTCCTTTTTCGCTCCCATCACCTCTATCAACAAAAATTGCCTCTTCAAAACCAAGAAGGAAGTGCTTTATTATCGCTTTATCGGCGATTCTCCAAATTTTTGAACTATTTCTTTAGTTTGTCCTTCTCCCAGTTTGCCTATAGACTTTTGCCTGAGTCATTTTTCCTTCTATCGGCATACTTACTCCTTATTCTTTTGGCCTTCTTCACTTTCCAATTCTACCATATTGCCCTATCGGCAAATCTTAAAATTTTCAAACTCTAGGAAAGTTAAGACTTTCACTATTTAGCCGATAAAGCATACCCTTTAATTCTTCCTTATTTTCTGGTTTATCGGCCAATGTTTTTCTTTTCAAACCTTTCTTTCTTCTTTAGTCGAGGAAGACACCGTCGACGAAACCACATACTGGTGAACTAAGAAGTTCGCGAACCTATGGCCCTACCGATAAAGCCTTCTTCAACTTCTCTCCATGACTTAAAATTTTTTCACTTGCTGCTGCTCCCATCTTGTCTCCTGCTGATGTCGTCGCCTTATCGGCGAATCGGCAAACTTGCAAACTTCCGAACTAGTTCGCTAGTTCAGACTATCGCCAATTCACTGACCAAAGGAATTAGTTTCATCTTCAGAACATTCTTGCAGTTTTAATACTCCTTCCTCATCAGGTTCTATTGGTCCTCTGCCAACTGACTCCCCTCCATCTAAATCGGAATTTGATGCTAATTTTTCACTTAAGGCCTATGTTCTCAGATCTATGACGATCTTCTTACCTTTGTTCTCTATTGACAATGTCTTCTTTTTCTAGTTGTGGTTGACCTTAGCGCCTATCAGCCACCCTCGGCTGAGTAATGCATCGTATGACTCATTTTGTGCTGTTATGACTACAAAGTTTAACTGAAAGAGTTGGGTGCCAATCTTCACTTTTTGAGCCATTAGCACTCCCAACGCTTTAATTCCGTGTTGGTCTGCTCCCAGTAATTATAAATTTTTTGGCCATAATGTAGGTTTTCCCAAGCACTTCCACGTATCTTCTGTCAACACATTCACTCCCGATCCACTGTCGATTATTGTGTTCGTCAGGTGACATCCACCGATTGCCATGTGTACGACAGCTAGATTCTTGCCATTGTTAATTGCCAACAGTCTCGAGTCAATGACTTATTCTCCTTCCAGCGGTGGCTCCACTATGACATCTTCGTCCTTTGTTTGCCCGTTTGGGTTCCCTTCCATCGCCTTCGAGATTGCCATCCTTAGTTATGGCATGCTCTGTAGAAGATCCGCTATTCTGACCGATACAGTGGTTTGTAACACCTGATTCACAATACTCTTGTCTGACTCTGGTCGTACGGTAGTTATTTTTCTGTTCTTCCCCTCCGTTTCCATTGCCATCTCTACTTTTCTAGCCTCCCGAAGTCTCTCCTCGGTTCTGGGATCTGGATACGTCACTTTTTTCCATTGTGCTCGGGTGACCGCAAGGATCTCTTCATCATTTCCCTTGAAATTGATGAGGTTCACCCCTTTCTGCTTCGGGCAATCTTTTTCTTCGTGATCCCCAGGCCCACACCACTTGCATAATGTATTTATTTTGTTCTGATTATTGTTCGGGCATTCCCTTGCAAAGTGTCCCCATTCGTTGCATTGTCGGCACTGTATCATGGGTCGCCCCTTGCTGTCGTATTGTATTCTGTTTCTCAGACTTCTATTGCTTTGGTAACCTCTAGGGGATGCATGGCTATTGTACTTGGGCTTTGGTGGTGTGTTCGGCGGTGTTGACAGTTCTCCTTGAGTGAAGAGTACTTGTGTACCCCTTGCTTTCAGATTGTATGGGCATTCCTTGATGGAATGTCCCATCACTTGGCAGATATCACAAAACAATTTTCTCGGACAATTTGCCTTTGTGTGACCTTCCCCCTTGCAATTTGTAAACCACAGTTCTCTGGCTTCCCTCGTACTCTCCTTGTCGGCCTTCAGTTCTTTCATCATTCTTATCATGTCCTTCCTGAGTGCTTGCATGGTCTTGGACTCACTGTCGCTGTTGTCATCCGTACTCTCCTCGTCGTTCGTCTTCCTTTTCCCCTGGAAGGATGTTTTATTTTCACTCTATATCCATCGCTCGATTGTACACTTCATCGTATGACGACGGAGGCACGACTTTCATTTTCTTTCTCAGCAATGGGCGCAACCCTTCGATGAACCATCGCTTCTTCAGCCTGTCAGCCGGCTGAGTCTCCAATTTTTCCAACAATTCTTTCAGTCTGCGG